>CM035592.1:76959307-77113075 GCA_020423425.1 Chrysopa pallens
CTCCACTATTAATAAGATATATACTGATTTTTATCAATATATATCATTAAAATAATATCTACAAATATCTCCAGTTATATTCTCACTATCTAATAAAGATAGACAGTTCATTTTTGAATAAGGTCACTCAGTGACTGAAGACCTTTCCAAAGACCAGATTCAATCTATTAGACACTCAAATTGGATGAGATGGATAAGAGCCAGGCGCGAATATTCAACTCTTAAGAAACGTGTACATCGTAACAACTAAATCTCAAGCAGGTTTCTTTATTTATTCATATATTTTGTGATTGAAGAGTGGTGAGAGTACTTGTTGCACAACGAATTAGAATTTTGCAAAACTACTTGACCTAACAACTTAAATAATCACAGGCTAAATTATTTAATAAATTGTGACGAATCTTCTTGCAAAACACAGTGAAGTTTTTTCTCCTAAAGTGGTTTATTATACGCGGATTAGTTTTTGTATTATTTCATATGTAATGACATTTTTTGGCTCTTTTTTTTGTGTAATTTAAAAGTATAGCTCTGTTAACCTGTGGAAAGTCAGATTACTCCGTACACAGGTTTAGGTTGTAAAATTCTTAGTGTTTGGATGTAAATTGCAACACGCTCAGCATGATGTACTCTTATTTATTAAGAGAAACTCTAATACACTCTCATATAATTAGGCGACTGTTTGTTAAATTTAAATCAACCCTTTTCGCTTCGAATAAGTTAAGAACATGCATTTGGGTTATATTCGCAAGCGGCACAATACGCGAATGAGAGGCTTATATATAGTATAACAAAATTTTTAAATAAAAAGTAATAAAACTTTATATTATATTTGATTATTTAAAATTAATAAGTTAATACAAAAAATTGAAACTCTGGAGTTAATATATATTTACTCCAAGTATTTCAATTTTCAACCAACTTCAACTAATTTATTCTGTTATTATTATACTATTGGACATCTTTCTTCCTCCTCATCTTATAGTAAATGAAGTAATAGCGCACCCAAATCTTTTGTATAATTGTATTTTTTTCTCTTTTGGCTTTTTATATTATAGGCGAGAAGAGCATCTTTTTTTCTTTTACATCGAAATAAATAAATTCTTTACCTCGCGTTTATAACACAAATGTATATTTAATGGGAATTTTATGACCCTGTTTCTATTTGGGAACAATTAAATTTTTTTTTCTCAAGAAAGTTTAAGTGATCAAATACGTAATTAGATATAAAAACTTGTAGTGGTATAATAGTGTCTCTATACATTTTCTACGTGAAGACAGAACAAATTCAGTAGATGTATCGGATGATGTAAGCACGATTATATCAAATTATAGTATTTGCTAAAAAATTGACAAATTCTAATTTTCAAGGAACAAAGCATCCTACGGAAAAATTGGTAATCTTCGAAATGAAAGTACATAGAATGCGACGAATGAGCTTTTGAAATTTAAAATCCAGCCGTTGGGTCGATATGGATTTTCAAAGCTGATCAATTTTTCAAACCAATAAAAGGTGTCAAACAGCAAACTCCTATAACGTGTGTACTCTGTACATAATTCTACTGTACAAAATTTAAATAAAACCTCGTGAAAAATTGTAAGCAGTGGATCTGCGGATCATGGGTATTAAGCTAATTCATTCATTAATTTTACCTTTTATTAATTCATTTTTATGCTAATTAATCTAGACACTTGATGATCTTGGCCTTGATAATCTAGACACTTGCTAGTAATATTAATTGAAGTTTGTTTTTTATAAAAATATTTTTTATAAATATCGCTGAAAATGATATTCTATTTTTCAGTAGCATTTCCTCTTCTTTTTATATAGTGTGAAGTATCATAAGTATATTAAAATTAATTTTAAAAAGGCACTTCTTGTATGCGCTCTTAATTGCATTTTTTTTTTCTAAAAATGCATTTTCTTTTAGGTACATAGTCTACTTTCGGTATATATAAAAAAGCATCAAATTGTATTAATTTTTTATCATTATTCTGAGGGGGAATGGAGCCTTATACTTTACAAAATCGAGATAATATTTAAAGGGTAATTGCGACCTTTTGAAAAATGAAATTTATTTAACGAAAAACTGTTATCCTATACGGAGGCCAATATCTAGGAAATTAATCATCCAATCGTTAAATCAGTGTTTTTAGGCTTTTAAACTTGATTAATACTACAAAACTAAAACCCGTGAAAACTAAAATGTTGGAATGCTTTATAATTTACTAAGGGCATTAATAGAATCAGAAAACGATATCTATTTTATAATAATTCATTATAGTCTGTTTAAAATGGATTTGAGAGAGGAACAATTGCGTTAAGGCATTTTTATGGTTTAATATGCTAGTTTGGCACCTTAATATGATAAAACCATAAATTGTCCTCTTTTTGAGATATAGTACTTTTTAAAGGGAGGGAATATAGACCTTCCTTTTATCAAAAAGTAACCCTTTTTTGCTTCGAAATAAATCAAAATCATAATTCGAGATTTTTATAAAAATTAAATTCTCCATTGGTTTAAATAAAATTGATTTATATTATTAGAACTCAAACTAAAAACCAACCTTAAAAGTTTTTTAAATTTTTAGCTTTTTTTTTTAGTTTTTTAATGACAGTTTAATAATTTTTTCTCAACTTTTGTTTGCTATTATGTAACATAAGGATGTTGAATAAAGGAAGAAAATTGCTGTATTTATATCTCCGTATATTTTGCTCAATGAAATATGGGCATCAATTACTTAGAATTAAACAAATTTTTTAAATAGTTTACTTAACTTATTCCTAAGCTAAATCCAATTTTCCAAAAACAAAAAAATTATAAATGTAAAATTCTTGAATTTTATTTCGATAATGCTTTTATTTCTATTATTTCGAAGTCTATTCCACCCTTTAAAAACGAACGCCTCAAAAACGGAACACTTTGTTTATTATATTTAGATACCAAATTAACGTATTAAACTGTTAAAATGATTGATAGCAATTGTTCATAGCTATTCTTTAATTTTGATCATTTTATATTATTTTCGTTATTTCCTCTCGCGATCAATATAATAATTAAAAACTATTTATTACAAGTTAAATTAATTTATTAAGATTAAAATTTATATTTACTTTCGTTGTAAGGGCTACGCGGTAAAGAAAATATGGAGACCACTATTATAAAAGACCTAATAGTACTAACTCAACACTACTTCTTTGGCTGAACAATTTTTATAAAAAAAAAGCTCAGGCTGTAGTTATTGAGGTGACCCTATCAATTAATGAAAATCTTAATAACCAAGGAACCCAGAACCTCAATTTTTCTTCATAAGTACATAGAGGATGTGTGACGTTTACAATTTACGTTTTGAATGAGATACACTAAAAATGGTGGCATTTTTATTATTAGAAAACAATCAATTAATTTTGAAAAGTGTCGGTGGATCATTAATTTTTCAATCACATGTGTTACAAAATGTTATAAAATTATATAGACACGAAAAACAACGAACTAAAACAACATATACCAAGAATATTATATAGTAGTATATCCATTCACTACCTACTAATATATAAATAATTGATTTAATCTTTTACTTTTTTATAGTGTGTCCCCCAGAAGAACAAATTCATTGCTAATTTAAGAAACACTATATTACAATTATTGATAAATATCTCCGATTACCTGTAAATTTAAAAAAATTAGGCTTGCAAGACATAATCTGTATAAATAAAATATTTTTGATGTAAAACATCTTTTGGCGGACTTGGACCCACTGGTCTCTATATATGGATAGTTGATACTGTACCTACTCTGTACCAACTGTAAGAAGTAGGAGTTATTAGCACAAAAATAAACAACATGTATACCAGAAATATCTCGGCGCTTTTTGTATATGGCTGATAAGTATTTAGTTCTTCCTCAGTAACAAGAGGTTCTAATGATTATTCAAAGTATGCTAATAGAGAACTACAGTATCCGCTTGAATCTCTGAATATATGAAACCGACTCTTTATTATAAAAATAATATCGTCTTTTGTGTTACTCGCTTCAATTTTTCAAATTTCAAACCTTCGCAAGAATAATATTTCAATTTCTTGCAAGCAATCTTTAATTAAAATAACTCCGCGCCTTATTATTGTATGATCTTTCAAATATGATGCATAGTTCTCCAACGATTATTAAATCATGTAATTAATTGAGTAGTTCAAATAAATTGTAAATTTATAATATAATTGCCTATTGATAGACAATACTCCGTTTATTGTTGCCGGTCAATTCAATTTTTTGTCTAGTCTATTAAATAGACTAATAAACAGCAAGTACCACAACTATTCGTTTGTGCACGAATTATCCTCCTTGAATTCAACTTTTTTCGTACCTACACGTAGTTTTCTACAAAAACAATATTTAAAAAAAAATGCTGTCTTCCACTTCCTATACCACTATTCTGGTCCATATTTATCATCAACACTTTTCAAAGGCGGTTAATAACAATTCAAAACAGTTACCTACGTCTCTAATGTGTGGCGCATATTAGGGTGTGTGTGGCTCAGAGTTTTTTTAGGGAGCACATAAGCAAATATGCTACGTAGTTCTCTCGTCTAATAGACATGTGTTTTGTTGATTTAGTGATGTTTTTGTTTTTTAGTTTTTTATTGGCAGACTCTTGAAACATGGGACGCATGCCATGAGAAAGTGTGTCTCGGGGTCTGTGCCACGCGTTAGTCGCGTCTTAGTAGCCATGCTGCTTAGAAACGTGTAGTTAATTTGCTCTTAACCATTAATGTATGTATGTTACAAAAACCATACAGTGAATGGTATGGCGCGTCGCGTTGTGCCACACGCGGCGCAATTAACGCCAGACCTAATAAGTATTTTAAATTATTATTAGTTAACAAAGAAATGATAGAACATACTGTATACCGCCTCCCAGTTATTCGTTTTCGTTTTGTTTTGTCATAAAGATTTTAACATCGTATGCCTACTGAACTGATGATATCTGTACTATCAATAGTACACCGTTAAGATAGGGTAGAGGTTTGTTTCGAAATGAATGCTCATAAATAACACAATGTCATTGTGACATATTTTTTCGTTTCGATTTTTTTCTTCTATACTTGCTGATTCTTGAGATGTAGTAAGTGTGGTAGTAGTAGTATAAGGAGAGTAGAATATCTATTTGGCTTTTACTATTATTAAATTTTGTACTACATTAAATAATGTGTATAATCAAATTTATTTGAATCATTTTATTTTTAAAAGTATCATTCATATGTCATTTTGGATGGATATTTTCAAATGTCTATTTTTTTACTTCCATTATCGTTGCTAAAAAAAATTGGCAGTTAAAAGACACTCGGAGCAGGAATTATATATATGTTTTTCTGGATTTGTATTATTAAAATATTTAACGGGCTATCATGACAGAATTTAAATAAATTTTAATTGAAATAACAAATAATACACAATCATATGTAAGTAGTATAGGTACAGATAGACTATAAGCATGTCGGTGACGCGAACGTACGAGTTTTCACCCATCCAACAAGGGTCTAATACGCATAGCATACGGCCGATGTTCATGCACTAGCCATGAGTATGTCGATGGCATGCACCTACAAGACATTTTCCTACCAATAAATGACCAACACAGCTATAGATATATGATATTCTGCAATGCAAGTTCAATTAAATTTATTTTTAATCAATTAAATCTATTCCATGTCTTCAATACAGTTTATTTCTGCCGATAATATCAATACACATATTCCATATTTCCAATTTACTTGCATTTTTCACACTGTGAAGTAGTGATCATATATTTGTTTAGCTAATTTCGACATTATTATTTTTGACATTACTCTTGTATCTTTGAATATTGACTATTTAAATATTTCAAGCATAAGATTTTGCCAACTTCTGATCCGTCAAATTGGAGCCACCCTAGATATTTTTTACCAGTTTTCCTACGTCCGTGAACGTAAGACTGGCTTTTTCAAAAGGAAGCAGGCTCACCAATCGCTTATAAGAGGAAAATTTTATTTTAAGAAGAAATGTATATTAATGATGATTCGCATTCAATTTTATTCAATTCTAAATCTGCAGAAAATCTTTTATAAAAATCATAAAAAGCTACATTTACAAATTTGACAGTTTTAATTCCTTAGTATTAGTTTTATTGCAACGTAAATAAATAAATATTGTTTTAAACTGTGGTACAGGAAGTTTTGGTGGAAATTTTTTTTCCAAAAACAACGTTCTCGTAGCAATAACATTTTAAACTCTTTACAATTCATGGAAGTCTTGATACACTTATAATGTATCAATTCTTCAAATGTTTTTATTCCAAAAAAAAAAAAAAAAAACTGTAAAATTGTTTTTGACTATATGGCACAGGTATTTTTAAAATAGATTTCTCTTGTGTACAATAAACATGTCTTCATATACATTATAAACTGTATTATATTATACCTATGCGTAAATGATTGTAAAAAATAAAAATGTCAAAGTCGGAAGATAACTCAGTCGATAATCTAAATGTATTATTTTTTTCTTTGACAATAATAAATCGTGAAATTATATCGTTGTGTTTGTTTTTGTTGTCGTTTTTGTTAGTATTTTTAGAAGAGCTCTATGTTTCTTATATATAGCTTAAATTATTAAGCGGGTGTGTACTTCAGTTGTTGCGTATACAAGAAGATCCAAGTAATTCTGGATAAAAGTAATAAATTTCCTATAATCAAAACCACTAAATAGATACAGATGTGCAACTATTTTGAACTATTTCAGATCATGGATCTACTTGCATACGCAGAAATCTGAATAGTCCATACCATAATAATTTGAAGTTTGCAAGACTTCAAATAGAGCTTCTTTAAAAAAGCAACACCAACTTACATCTATACATCCGACTTACAGTTATGTAAATTCAATAATGGATCAACGCAAATGCAGTTTACATTTAATTTTATATTAAATATTAACATTAAAACTATACATGTTTTAAATATTTCTGCTTAATAGTGGAGTGACTTTAATGGAATTATTTTTGTGACAAGTGCTTTTGTGCCGAGTAGTTACGGGTAGAATGGTTTTTACCGAGTAATTTCGGTCGGAGTGATCATAGGCCGAGTGATTTTTAAACTGTCCCGATAAATATAACTGGACTTATTATGTCATAATGAAAATACATGAAATAGTCAAACCTTCTGACACTACGGGCTTTGGCATGGAAAGAACTACTCAGGCTTTTTGAGATATGCAGAATCGGTGTTCAAATATAAGTAAAGATGTTATCGTACTTAAAAAAACACGATAGGAATTTTAATATTATTTTATCATTTTATTGAAAGAACACAAATATGTCAGTGAAGTGTACAATGCACAAAAATTTACTTGCCGCTTGTTAATCTCAATTAGATTTTAACACCTACCTGGTGAAAAAATGCTTAAATACGAAATAATTACTTCTTCCGGCAACGATCCTGTAATTTACTCCTAACTGTATTTAAGATTTCATTCACAGTGGTTTTGTATTGGTTAGTATTATACAATAAAAACATCAGTCAATTTCTCTTTAACACTCGGTGTAAGATTAATACGAAAGATAAAGGTACGAATAGTATTCGATAATAATGGTATTATCATGATTATAGCTATTTTGTTATAAATCTTATTACCTCTGTATATTTGTATTAAAAATACACTGCCTATAATGGGCATAAAGCTTCCTGGAAACGTACGAATACGCTTGTTTAAATACCTATATGTCCGGTACGTCTTCAATAAATGAATTTCAATATGGATAAAAAATGAACAATTTTTTACATATGCTAAATTTTTACTCCTCAACAAGTCACTGTTGTAAAACAATTCCATGCATCTACTAATAAAATTTCATCAAAATCAGATAAATGGTTAACGATATATTGACAATGCTAGGCCACTTTAGGCCAATTGAGGCTAGGCCGTTATAATTTTAATATGAGGTAAAATATATTTTATGCATTCAAACTACATAAAATTGTCTGTAGCAGTTGACTTTCTATTTAATAATAATGTTTCAGAATATTCATTTTCGCACAATTTAAACTACTTATGAAAAAAAGAAAAGAAAATCTAAGCAAAACATATGCATATAAAATATAATCAAGATATACTGAACAGTTCACGATATTTAATAGTTATCGGCATTTGAGTGAAAAAAGGACAATTTCCAACCGCTATATTCCCGGAATAGTATATCAAACATCAATTTTTCTATAATGAGAACAATGATAATAACCCCACTTTTGTTTACCACAAATTTGTAAATATTCTCATTAGTTGTTGAGCTTGGCGTGTTTATCTGAGTTATTTTCACGGGCCCTCAGATCAATGGGACAAAAATGACTCTTTGATTTACGTCAGGAATACGAACTTGCTTATCTTTCAAATGACAAATGGAAGAAAATTCTAGCACTGGAAATTATATCTACTCTTCGCTCCTAGAGTTTACATAGGTGGTTTGAAAAAATTTGCAGATTTTATTATTTTGATTATTATTTAAACGTCTAAACGTTGCGAATGTGTAGTGAGGGGTAAATTAAATTGCATTTATTACTATGCCGCTAGTTTTCCTGATAATTGATGTCGATATCTTACGAAAATCAGCAACGAACAATTATTTTCTCTTATTATCGATATAATAATAATAAATAGACATCTATTAGCAAATTATTTACATATTGCCCATGTTTTGAAATAGTACTCGTTACATTGAATAGGATAAAGCTATAAGCTTTATATGAGTGTGTAGTAGATGCAGCGATGACGTGACAGTAAAAACAGTAATAACCAAACATAGGCATTAAAATTGGAATTGTGTACGCCTTTCTAGTTAGGCAAATATCATACTTTGTAAAACTGTATTCAACAATTTTCAATCAAGTTCTAGAAATATGTATATAGACGATGAATTGATCTACCTACACCAGGCTTTTTGTTTATATATTAAATATATATATATATATATATATATATATATATATATATATATATATATATATATATATATATATATATATATATATATATATATATATATATATATATATATATATATATACTTTTCATTACTTTCTTCTATCATTTTTATTTCATTTTCTTTATCTTAATTCCATTTATTTATTATTTAATATGTCATTTTGTGGATTATCACTTTATTTTCAACTTATACTTACTCTATTATTTAATATCTTACTATAGATTTCAATATAATATAATTGGGCACACATAAACGAAAAAAAGTTCATTTTATAAAAATAATAAATGTCGAATGTATATAATTAACAAAATATACGACTTTAATGTTCAAATCTAAATTATCATCAATACTGATTTCTATCTTTAATATGTAGGTTATTACTACATAGATTACAAACAAGGTGTGAGCACAAAAAGTAATAGATAACAATGTAATATTCCGAAAATTAGAAAGTGATTTGTAGGATTCAAAATTCAGAGAAATAATTTTGCGATTATGGTCATTTTTCAATTTCAATCTTTCATTGGATAGGTTGAAAAATGAGAATAGACTAATTTGGTGATATAAAACTACAATAGTCATTACTCTCAAGCTCAAATTTTGTTTTTTATAAATTACATTCTGATCAAAAACTCTTCTAATGTATGCTCCAATTATATGAATAGCTCTTAATAAATATATCTTAATCAAATTAGATTCTACCTGACTGCTTTGCTAGGCATTTTAAACTATCCCCAAAATCATCTATCAATTTACTACCTACATTAATTAGACTAAAGTAAATAAATTATCAAAAAAGTATTCTTATTAAATGAAGTTTATACCTGCTTGCTTATGATAATATTGCAGTTCTCAGAAATGAACAATACTAAAAATCTAGACTAAATGGATGAATGAATGGCAGATAGTATAAAATAGTTTGCAAAGACTTCAAAATAAATATATGGGTTCAAATACCTTTAGTATGAATTATGAGCAGAAAATTATCATAAGTTCAAAGGCTTTGAATTTTATTTTATTTTATGTCAGAAATATTTTTAAAACTAATTAATCTTACACCAACAGCTAAAATTATGTTATTAAAAGTTAGTATAAATTTCATTTTAATTTAAATCAACAATATCAAAAAAAAAAGCAATTTCAATAAAACGTAACATGTGTTTAATATACAGTGTGAATGTATAGAAATTTACAACACGGATAATAAGTATACACTTTAAGTGGAAATAAATAAGTAAATTTTTTCGAATAGTAAAAACTACTCTCATTTTGATAATTTTTTTAAAATTTAATTCAAAATTATTCAGTCTTTTTAGTTTAACCCATTTAACGCTCTAGTCAAATGGGTGGTTGATGATTCCAATTTTTTCGGATAAATTTTCGATAAAACATTAAAATTTATTATAGCTCTGCTGTTTTATTGGGATACAATTTTTATAAAAATTCATTTTGAAGATTTCATTACGTATTTTAACAATGTTCCTGTGAGTTTTCGAAATATTGCTTGTTTTATGTTGCACACATTCAACGAACTATAATTTGGTTTATAAAATATGTATACATACTTCTTATGTTGAGATTTTCATCACTTAGAAAGGGTTGCACTTACTCACTCAACTGACGGTTAATTTTTAAACTATAAAGATTAAAGCATTTTTAATTACCTGCATTAAAAATAATCAGAGTAGTTATGACCTGCTCCGAAATAACGCACTTTAAATCTAACTTTCTCAGTCACTTATTTAGTGTAGTTCCACTAGAGTTTAAAATTTAAGTAGGTGTGAGTTTCATTAAAGTGAAGGAACATATTGATGTAAAATCTTTCGCATTATATATATATATATATATATATATATATATATATATATATATATATATATATATATATATATATATATATATATATATATGTATGTATATATATCGAATTAAAAACATAGGATCAACACGAAAGTCACTTTGATAGTTTTCGGACCAAAGTTTGACATTTTACGACAAACGTTGTTTAAGTGGTTTCAATGTGTTAAATCGTTGATAGCATCCACAATTTTCATGAAGATAAATGTGGTATACTGTCATGATATTATACGTTCGAAGCATAGGTAATATTATCTATAAGAATACCATTGAACCACTGAAATTTCTTTAACATTATTATGTAATGGCGCGATTTTCGTTTTGTTTTTTAATTTTACCACTTAAAAAGTGGTTATAGTTATTTAAAATAACTTTTTTTTAAGTTCTCCACACACCCACACACTTTCACAATGTTATTTATTAGTAAGTTTTTAAATTCATTAGACAAAAACAATAATTTTTATTCCAAAAGTCCAATTTTTTTGTATCTTTAGATTATATACTATTAACCCATTAATTTGGTGTATTTCCCGCCCCCATGAGTATATCACCCAACTGGGAATAGGAGAATTCAAAAATTAAAAATAACCGAATAAAGAATAAATAAATTGTAAGCAAAAATTTTTTTTAAAGTTTTTTCGAAAACTTAACAATTTTTTAGTTATCCGTGGATAAAATATTGTTTTACCATAAAACATTTATGTTTTAAAGAAATTTCCACGTATAGACTTTTATCGCAAAAATTTGTAAGGGTTAAGCTTAAACAAGTAGTAAACAAGATTTGTTTTTCTAGATATTTCGTTCGACATAAATTGTATTTTTTGCATTTAATAAAGAATATTATTTAAAAAAAAATTCGTATAAAGCTCACCACGTCCTTACTATTTGAGTAAATTATAAAATCTTTAATAGCAGTGTGCAGGAATTAGTTTTCTTTGATAAACTTCATTCGATGTATTGAAAAATATTTATACAAAGCCTTATTATTGCGAACAGTATTGGTTCAAAATTAATGCACATCGTCGTTTTCTCACAAAAACACTTTTTAAAGCAAGAAACTTCACCAGAGGAAGTAACCATTCTAAAATTTTAACACCAAGAGTTCAGGAAAATAACACTTAGCCATTCATACTTGAATCGTTGTTTTCGACTTCGAAAAGTTAATGGTCACAAGAAAATTATTTATAGAAAATTTTTATTTAAAATTATAAATTAATTTTATAGTTTTTATTTTTTATTTTTAGCCGTTTTCGAATCAACAAACTATCCTCAAGACGTTAAATACTTTTTCTAATATGGCCAACTAAATTTGGTACAATTAAGAATGCAATTCAAAATTATCCATGCAAATAAGGAAAATTTTTCATAGAATATAAATTTCATTACGACAATTGATCGATTTCATGAAATATAAATTATATTTTACAAGTTTATTACACGTTAAATGCTTTATCTAAAATGGCCGACTAACTGTGGTACAATCTAGGCTACAACTCAAACTTACTCATGTAAATTAGACAAATTTCATTACGACAATTGATTGATTTCATGAAACCATAAATCATTTTAATATAATTTTCTTAAAAATCAATGCAATTACATATATTACTCCTATTACAACTATCTTAATTTACACTCTATATAATTCAAAGCTAAAAAAGGATAGGCAAACTAGAAGAAAGATTTTCATAATTCTTATAAAACACAATATCATTAAAAAATTTCATACGTGGGTATATTTATTTCACATAATAATAATATTATAAAAAAATATTATTTCACGCGATCTCAATTCATTTCCTGTTTCAAACATAAAACAAAGAAAAATTGTAACGAATACAAAAATATATTCATTTCACCAAATAGTTTTTTCCAAGTAGGTTTCCCAAGTTGAACGATTACAAATTGTGTATAATATTTTATTAATAATGATTGTACATAAAAATTTTAAAACAATATTCTTAGGGTTCTGTAATAATAATTTTATTAATTTATTTTTTCTTTTATATTATGGAAGTTTAGAAAACTGAATTTCTATTTATGTAGAAAATTTTTTCAGATTGTCTTGAGAAGAAAATTTTTTTTAGTACTTTTGTTTTTGGTCAAATTTTAGCTCAATCGGTTGAAAATATCTGCTTCAAAATTGAGTGTCAAGATTCCACCCGAACAAACATACATTCCACATACATTGTTAGATACTATCACTCTAAATTTAGTAAAAGTGAAAAGACTACATGTTTGAGTAATTATTTGTTTTTTAAATTTTGTTAAATTGATTGCTTTTGGTTTTGATGGAAATTTTGGTTTTGTGGAGTTACACTGCCTGTGTTATTACATAATAGTCATAAGAAAGCATATTATATTTAATACACACCTGCACTTCAAATTAAATACGTATTTCATACGTAATTAGTAAATTTCATTAAGATTGATCATTGAAAACAGCTCGGACATTGTTACTAGATGATATGTTGGTCAAGTTATTATTACCAAATTTAAACAATTAACACTGTTCTGTTAGTTGTGGTTTTCACTTGTTATCGTAAATTATTAACTTTAAAATATGTCCCGAAACTTAAACACTAAAAATTTAATAATTCAGTACACTCAAAAATTTCCTATTTTGCAGTTGACCGATTTTATTTAGAAAAATAACAAAATAGATAATTTATTGTAGTTGTTTTTTTCAGTCCAACTTTTTTATTCTAAAGGAAGAAATATAAATAACTTTAGTTCTTATCTCTTGAAGCAAAATGATGTTCTAATTTTCTTTAGTAAATAATATAACAAATGAAAAAAGATGTGATGCATTATTTTATTATTATAATTATTTTTCTCATAATTATTTTTTTACATTTGTATGAACTAGTTTTTCTTAAAATAAAAAATAATATTTTTTTCTTTTGGTTACGGAAACTCTATTATTCAATTTAGATAATACTTTAATATTTTATTTATTAAATTTTACATTGTGGAAAAATAAAATAGAAGAGTGTTAATTTAAAAAAAAAAAATACAAAATAAATAAAAATTTTACTATATTGTTAATTTTTTAACTATGCTTTCTTTCGTTCATAATCCTTTTGTTTTGAAAATATAATAGATAATAATATTATCCGTGATGCGAATAGTATTGTTCAATTATTAGTAAAATCTATCTCAAGCTTGGATTGATATTGTTTCATTAGCCATAATCTTTATCAAAGTGTTCTTTAAAAAAACACAAATTTTTAATAATTTTTAATTATTCCCGCTTGATAATCGAACATAATATGGCTATGGTCTTGGTGTTTTTACCCATAGTGCGCATTAGAAGTTTTGCGTTTTCTAACTTAATTATCTGAAATGAAACAAAACCGTTCATAGTGTTCCGTTTTTTATAAGTTTTTAATTCATTAATTGTATCTCTTTCGTTTGTCATTTAATAATTACTTACGTATTTTTTAGCATATTTAAAAGTACCTGCTTTATAAGAGAATTTCTCTATATTTTATCGCTATAATTTCAGTTTTCTTTAACATGATTTACTTTCAAAGTATTATCTATTAACCGTAATGAATCACATATGTTGAAGGTATAAGTTGAATTCAGCAAATACTCATTTTGTTGCAAATGTAAGGTTTTGTTTAAAAACGGTCCCTGAAGTTATGAGTAATATGATAAAATAATACAATATACTGTTTTTACTAATTCATTACAAAAACTTATTCATATTTTTCCTTTTTAATTTTATAATATGCATTTTATCTAATGTATATACAACAAAAAAATGAAACACAAGAATTTATCATACCTAATTAAAATACACGATTTTTAAAGTTTATTAACGGTCGGTGCCGAAGCGGGGATTTTTGTATTTACCCAGCTTATTATGTTGGTGATAAATTACTCCTTGTTGACTACCTCCACCAAATCTTAGCCATTTATATGATGCAGCCAGCGTGTTATGGATAGCCAATCACAAAATTAAAAGGAAAAAATCGATAGTTGGATTTAATCGGGCGTGTCAGATTAAAATACAGTTGGTTGAATACGTGCTGAAAAGTGTACATTTTACTAATCTGACTATTCTGATGATGATGATGAATCCTTTGCTCGAGCTCACCTAGCATAAGGTGCTTGGTCGAAGGACGAAATCAATTTTTACTTCTATATACATATATTATATTATATTATATATATAATATATATATATATATATATATATATATATATATATATTATATATATATATATATATATATATATATATATATATATATATAGTACCTGGATGCTCGGTATTTTATTTTATTTTTTTTATAAATTGTTTTTTTGGAAATTATATTACGTCGAGGCGGAAGACGATTCCAGCACGCTAACACTTAGCCACTCCAATGACTTTAAATATTAAACAAATATATCATTGCATTATAAAAAATTATACAATTATAATAACAAAATATTATTTGAAAAATATTATTCACTTTAAAAAATTAAAATGTATTTAAAATTAAAAAATTAAAATGTATTCACTTTAAAATGTAAAAAAAATTAATATTATTCGTGGGCCGAGCCGGGATTTGAACGCGGGGTCTCTGTATAAGAGCCTCGCACACTACCACTAAGCCACTGCTATGACTATATGACTATAAATATTAAACAAATATATCATTTCATTATAAACATGACATTTTCTAAATGTCATGACACTTTAGAAAATGATGAACTCATGAAACATTATTGACATTTTCTAAAAATGATTCCTAGCTAGATCGATTTATCGCCCCCGAAACCCCCTATATACTGAATTTCATGAAAATCGTTGGAGCCGATTCCGAGATTCCAATTATATATATATATATATATATATATATATATATATACAAGAATTGCTCATTTAAAGATATAAGATATATATATATATATATATATATATATATATATATATATATATATATATATATATATATATATATATATATGTATATATATATATATATATATATATCGCAAGATACTAAAAAAATGCACAAAATGAGCCAAAAATATTAATTTTTACTCAATAAAATAATTAGGATACATTTAATATTATATAATAATGTTATATTATATAATAATTCCTTTAATATTATGTAATTATTACGAAATGAAATTTGTTTGAGGTATGATCGAAAGATCTGGTCAAAATAATAGTCTGGTTTAATTCGGTCAGTGTTTCAAGTAAAAATTTCAAGAAATTTGGAAATAAAATGTTCGAAATTTGAGTTTGCTGCCGATAGACATAATAATGTTCCTTCTGGCATTTTGTTAAATATAACCATTTTTTTTCTGAAATTTATGAAGTTTTGAATTGTATATTTTAAAATTAAGTGAAAAAATAAATAAATAAATAGCATCGATATTAAATTTTATTTAAATTAAATTTCATTTTAAAGCTATAAATTTTATATTTATACTCATTATACGCTTTCAAAATTACAAAAATGTTTTTTTGCTCCCCTCGAATGGAAAACCAACAATTTCATTGGATACGTTTGGCTGTTTCCGAGCTGCTGTACTAATCTTCTTGCAATGTTTCTTATATTTAGAAGCTGTTTGTCAAATATTGGTGAATTCAGATATCGAAGATTCGTGTAATTTAGTAAATGAAAAGTTTTACCGATTTCATTTTTTCGAATAATTATTTATGTTACATTTGAGTTGTGCTTGTTATACATCATAGAAATTTAGATAACAAATTTGCAAATTAATAAGTTTATTTCGAATACAAACTATACAACTAACTATGATGAATACACGATTACATAACTACTTAAAAGATTATTTTGCAAAATATATCTTTATGCATGTAATATGTACTAGGTGTAATATCCGCAATTTCCCGGGTAAGCTGCCTGGAATATTCGGTCATGTTTTCCCAAATCACTTCAATTTATCGATTGAATAGTTTTAAGATTTCCGAGTATTGTTCTTTTTAAATTAGTTTCGAAAATTCTATAATTATTCGGACATATTATATTGAGATAAAGATACTTTAATTAACAGTTACCAAGTAAATTTTAAAACATTCAACAATACACTTTGTTTCCAAGTAGTCTCTTCTTATATATGTTGAGCCTGCTCTTAATTTTCAACACAAATTCCCACTCTTCTATAGATACTCCTTTTGGAAACAGTCAAGTGAGAAAAATACTTCTGGCACGCTTTCTTAGGAATGAAAATTTCACCATAAAAAGTAGCCTCGGATATCAATAAAAGATGAAATAATAAACAAACAGTGTACTTTTCACGTATTTCAAAAAGTGGATTCTGTTTTTGGGACCCAAAATGTGTAAACGTTTTTCGTTTAAGAAATGAATGGTTTTTTTATAAATTTTTTATTAATAGCTCGAAATCACACGAACGAAAAAAGCTTAGAGAACAGAAATTAGGAAACCTTGTAATAAAACAAAAAGAAACCTTTGTTTTTTGTGTATTATTTATATGGATATAATATGAACCGAATTAAAGGTCGTTAAAGATGCACGGATTCACAAAGATTCGGCACACATAAATGGTAATATTTTCACAAAATATGGAAATAATAAGCAAATATTTCTCCTTGTTTTTATGGATATAATATAAATATGGATATAATATTTATAAGCTTCATTGTTGTTCCCCAAAATATTTCGTGTGAGATTTTTGAGCTATTATTTATTGTAGATACCAATTAAAAATTTAAGCTTTTTATTTATTGCATTTTGTAAGTGAAGTTGATGATGTATTTTTGTTTTCGAATATATGTATATACATATATTCATGCTGTATTTTTGTTTTGGAATATATAATATATACTTATGCAAAATAATTTAGTCTGTTAATTTTGGTATTCACAGAAAACTATTATTTTCCGAATATGTAATAAATTTTCTTGTTCATTTCGAGGAAAAATTTTGAAATACCACAGTATATGTTCGAAATATTATAATGTAAAATAATACTTTAAACGTTACGAAAAATTATTTTTTTAAAACCTATTTCCCTCGATTTTTTTAGCTTCTTCATACTCTTTCTACTTATTCATTAGAAATTCGATTACTTAATTGTTAATAAACTACATTATTCAGTTAAATAAATATAACAAACATTACATTTATATATAAAAATATTACAAATTCTTTCTACAAAAATTCTACAATTCTACAAATTTTAACAGCATAATACCTTTTCATGTAACAAATACATATATATTGGAGAACAAAAATAATTATTATTGAACTATTTAAATAATTAATTGACTGAAAATGAAAACTTGATTCACAAAATTGAATTGAATCAAAAATGAGCAGCAATACAGTTAATGGTAAAATAAAATATTATTTTTGCTACAAGGTGCTTCGGATAAATTTTTATTACATTTTTTATAACAAAACTATTAGTATTATAAGTAAACGGTAATTGATTAGTTTATGTGAATTGCGTGTTTGAAGTACGATTGAAACAACATTATGAAATTTTGTATTTCACGAAATTTCGTAAATAATTTATAGTGTTTCTACCTTATTAGGTAAGTATTTTTAGTATCTATACTTTAATGTAGTGTTCTAGTAGTGTATGAAATAGACTTTGCTCAAAGTTTAGTATTTTTGTTTATGGCTTAAAACAATGCAAAATTTCTATAGTTATATATTTAAGATAACGGTTCTACTATTTTGAAGTGTGTATGCACTTTTTTCAATTTTTATCAATTACATTTTTATTTATTTTGTTCAATTTTCAATTTTTATTTATTTTTTCTTTTCAAAAATTTGTAAATTATAAATATGATTTTCATACAAATCATATTTGTTAATGGGATCATAATCAAATTGCAATAGTTCTAGAGATTGCTACCAAAATTGAATAATCCTTTGCTTGAACGAAGTTATTATTTGATTTCATTTTGTAAATCTCATTTTTTGGAATTTTGTATGTTTTACATACATATTTTTTTTTAGTATTTGGTAGAGATCTTTAATTTGAGGTATTTCTACCATTCATGGTAGAGAGCTTTAATATGTAGTATTCTATAGAATTAATTATGCTATGTGAATAATTAATTGATAATACACCAATTGAAGATAAAAACTAACTGTGTTTAGACCCCCCCACCTTTCTTACGGCTATGTATTAATTTTTTTCATCATAAGCATTCATATAGAAGTAAGATAAAATTGTTACAAACAAATCTTTTTTGTTTTGGTTTCAAGCGTTTATGGTTTACAAGTTAAGTTATGGATCCATAGGATCCTACTAACCCTGCTCATTGACGAACGTTGACTCACTTTTTAGGTCTAGAATACGCCACCGATATTTCAAACATCCATCACCGAGACATTTCAAATTATAATTGAGGTACTTTTTAATACCTTACAATATATAATCTATAAAAAATTATTATCTGTAGAAATATTTAATTTTTATAAATTTCAAATTTTATCCGATTTTCTTAATCAAAATTTGTTGTATTTTATAAATACGAATTTCGACCAAAAGTAGTATTCATCAGTACGAATTGGCTAATTGTATTTATTCTTTAAAGGTTTGTAACTCGTTGCAAAATTTGGTGACGGTCTGCACAATAGTTTTCTTGTAAATGCGCAATTTATGATCTACTAGTAATTATCAAATTGCTACAGCAACCAATCAGAATCGATGCTGATTATTTATTCGAAATCTCATAGAATTAATTCTTTTTGATACCATTCTATATATATATTATGATTTTATATCTACTAGTACATATTGTAAAATATCATATAAATCTGATATTAATGTTGTATTTCTTTATTCGTATTTCTCTTGCCATCTATTACCCCTTTCCAATGAAAACGTGCCTCGTTTTCACTCATTTTACTTTCCTTCATTGTATACGTATTTCTGTACTTAATATTGTTTTAAATATTAATAGAATAGAGAATGTTTCTGTTTTGTATTAAATTCTGCGTCATCAACTTATGTCATCAATAAAATAATACGTGAATGTTGCCATCGGGTATCATGATTCCCTTTGTTATTACAATATTCGTATAATTGTTTTTTTTTTGATAAAATTTAACTGAATTCTTGTTATAACTGTTTAATTATTAAATTTAAAACATTTACCTGTATACGAAACTAAAGTGATATGGTCCTAATAACTTGGGTTCATACAAACAAAAAATTTAATTTTTCAAGGAATTTTTTTTTATGTAAATGAACTAAAATAAAAAGAATACACAATTATTTTATAGACATTTTTTGATTAAACGTATTTGTCTATGATTATATAAGTGTATATACCTTAATATATCGATTAACCTACGTATATGACGGAAAATCTTTATTATACATAGACAGAACAATAATTATAAATTATCAAAATTAAAATAAAGGCAGTACTATATTTATTTATTCATTGAATATTTAGTTTAGTTTCAGTTAGTGTATTAGTAATTAAAAGCAATAAAAAAAGAGAGCGAGCGTTACGCTAGTTATAGATGCTTTGACATCTTCTTACAAAACAAAATTAGTATTTTATCCTTAAAAAGCTTACTCTGGTAGTATTTGATGATTTTTTGTAGCGCAGTATCATTTTTTTTATTTATTCATTTTCGTTATTATTATTAACTTATAATTGTTATTCATAAATTAATTAAATTTTTTTAATTTATTTCTTTACTTTTTATTTAATTGATATTTTATTTATGTACGCGTGTTTGTATATGTATGTATGCATATATATATATATATATATATATATATATATATATATATATTATATTTATATATGCATATATATATATGTTAATATTTATGTATCAATATATGCATGCATCTATGTATGTATATGCTTACTGCACTTTACAAGCAGTCCCACAGCAAAAACATCATTTTTACATAAAATTCGCATTTTAATTTTTCAAATAGGTGCTATTATGTCATTTGCCTAACAAATTTAAAACCGCTAATTACATGAAATACCTCTCATGCAAGCGATGTTAAATATCATATTCCCTATAAAATAGAAACGTCTTAGAAAAAAATAAAATAAATAAATTAAAAATAAAAAATAAACCGTACGTAGTAACAAATAGTTTGAAATTAAGAGTTAAAAATAATTCCCTTTAGATAAATCTCGATTGACGACTATCATATTCTTATCGAAACATTGACTCATTTGAAAGCATTGAAACTAATTTGGCTCAAGGAAAATATTTATATAAGTATGTTATTAAATTTTTAGTATATTTTTCAATTTTTAGTATATTTGTTTAAGGCGGTTCCAAAACTATTATGTATGGCTGGACAAAAATGCATTATTGTTTAGAATTATTTACAAAAGTATTTACAAATAAGAAATATTGCAGTCATTAAAAACTCATATTATTTTATTATTTTCCATTGGGGGATAGCACTAAGTATAAAATAAATAAGATAAAACAACAATTTAGCACCAGTAATTTCTGCATTTAAGCTTAAATAAAAATAAGTTCCAATTGTATTATTGATTGAAATACAGCATATTTATTATTTTCAAAACGTTCAGATAATAAAATTTGCATGGGTTATAATAATGTTAAAAAATTTATGATTCTACTGTAATCTATAATTTTTTTTTTTTTTTTTTTTGATTCTGTAATCTACATATATTTTTATAATGTGCGATTAGTCGTTCTAAAATAAATAAAACAATTTGTGTATATATAATATAGAAATAGCCACATTTGGGCTCCGTGAATCAAAATGTTTTCATTCGTTTTTATGGTTACGAAATACTAGTTTATCAATCAAATAATATATTACTCTTTGAATGGTGTATAATTTAACATAAGAAATTTCTCAAAATTTAAAAACTTATTTAAAATAATTAATTACCAATGCAATTTTATCAAACATTCTTACAATTTTTAACCAAATAACTTAAGTTAAATGTCTTTTTTTGTAATTATTCAATTATTTTTGACATTTTCTATACAATTCACATTCACAAAAATTAAAATTTTTAAAAATTGAACAAAATATTATATTTTCTATAATGAGAATGTTTTATTACAAATTTTAAATTTTAGACGCTCGGTAGATGCACGGTACGGATACTCGTATGCAGTAAATATGAAATGGATCATTGTGAAAATTTGTTTGGGAAACAATTGGATTTATAGTGCATTTTATATAATTTATAATTTATTACTTTGTTTAATATTTTGGACAACAAGCTTCTCGCATTTTGAGTACTATTACCTGGAATTCACTACAAAACCTGATTTTATGTTGAAAGAGAATTTTAATACTAAGGATTTTGAGATACAAAAGGTTTTTGAATTAAAAAGGTTTTCAAGGATTGTTACATTAGCATTTTAAATTATAAGAATATCCTTCAATTTCGAAATTTCAAAATAGGAAAATCACCTATTTCTTATAACAACAGGTCAATAAGTATGACGTTTCCCACATTCCCACAGTTAGTCGTCTAAACCTGCATACCAGCCAGTCACATTATCTGCAATACAGACCATAATGTTTCTACTGTTAAAATAATATATATATATATATATATATATATATATATATATATATATATATATATATATATATATATATATATATATATATATACTCTTTTTTTAAATTTAACACACATACGTTTATACTACACGAACATGAGGCTAAAATAAAAACAGAAAAATCCACAAAGGTTGTAAAAATTTACAACCACACGTTAAAACTAACGATTCATGTAATGAAATAAAATATATAATAAAATATGAAGTAAAAATTGATTTTTATTTTATTTTTAAATGTCAGATTGTAATAATACTCGTAATATAATGATATTATTATTATTATCTATTTTATATTTTATACGCCTAATCATTTAATTAAAATTGCTTCTAAGTTATATATTTTTTCAGCTTCCATAAACATGTAAAACGATAGTATTTATGGGGAAAAAACTGATTAAAGTTTTAGATTATTTCGATGCTTTAACATCTCCGGACTATTGATATCATATGCGAGAAATACACAATTCATTTTACTCTGAATATTGTAATATATTGTTTTAGATATCCATCTTACATTCGTGCTCGAGCAAAATCGTACAAGAATGCTCTATTCATTAATGACTTGTACCTCAAAGATAGAAACAAAGTTGAATTATAAAATACATTCCTATTTTTTAAATCAAATTACTTTTATCCATATTTTTACATATTTTTCATAACATGTGTAAGTAAGAAAAGTGCATACAGAAAACATTTCATCCATCCGATGAAAATGAAGGCATTAATCGGTCAATGGATTATTAAGATAACCGCGAAGGGAAAGGGTTGAATTTGGTCAGAGATAGATATAGGAATACAGCATAAAAAAAAAAAGACAATATTTCCTTTAAGTCACAAAATTTTTTTGTTTCCAGATTGACCAAAACCTATTTTAATACAGCATTTATAGCTGTTTTTCTCTTAAATTGCTCATAACACAAAACCTAAATTTTATTTCTTAAAACAAAAACAAAAAAGTAACTAAAACAAAAAAGTAACTAAAAAATATTACGCATTGTCAAAGCTTGCTTCATGTAAATATGACTTACCTCGCTTTCGTCGCTTCAAGCCTTGGTTCAGAACACTTGGTCATCGTTATAAAGTTCCAGCTATGGATTTCTAAAGTTAACATATATCAAAAACGTATTTAATTTTATTGGCTTTGGATTTCAATTACAGATTAATTTCACCGACAGCTTAAATATAACATTCAAATATTTCTTTCTTTTATTATATTGTTCACTTATAAAACTTTCGAATGTACAAGAATAGTTTTGAATTAAATGATAGTTTTTCTTGGGTATCAATCCATTTAATTTATATTTATATGTTTTCATTAAATGTTGTAAATGTGAAATTTATTTGTTAATTTTTATAATTAAAAATAAGGTTGTCCCTTTTATGAATAAACTGTTGTTTTGTTACAATTCTTTAATTTTTTCTATAATCCTAATAAAATCTTTTCAGGATCGCGGAACCTCGTTGAAAAACTCAAAAGAGTAGTCCTTTCGCCATAGAATTCAGAGATCCTTGGTCTCTATTCATAGTTGACAAACCACAAATATATCATCTTAGCACTCTGTAAAATAAATTAAAATAACATCCCTGCAAACAATTCCAGCCTAACAGGTTCGACTCCAGCCTAACAGGTACCTACTTATCTGTTAGAGTCCCCCAGAAGGGGCAATTATTTGATCAAACTGTTTTAAAATAAAATTTCAAGAGATAAGACAATTATATGTAAAATAAATATATCGTGATATTCCACGATATTTCAGTTTTTTCTTCCTTTACATGCAGAATGAATTCCATTGGAGTCATTTTAGAGAAAAACGGAATAAACATCTAAATACAGCAGTGCACACGGTGGGTTGATTCATCATAAACTTCGCAGCACAACTAGGCATTATATGAAAACAAAATACTCAATTTGGTGATTTCACGATAGGGCTTTCTTTACGATATCATTGTCACCACTCATATACACACATACACAAACCTAGTATAGGGTAAACTCTAATGGACTTTTCATCCGATTGAGCTTAAACTATGAATAAACTTATAGTTGGGATGAAAATGAATAGTTAATTGTGGGATGCCATTCTTAATTCAACATGGCGGCACACCTAAGACACCTTAGGCGGGCTAGTTATTTTTAATACACTCATACATATTTAAGTACCTATCAAACGAAATAGGTTACTGAAAAAGTGACGTAAAATATAGTAACATTACTCTAAAACCAAAATAACCCGTCTGCAGTTTTTAGTTATCCAGCGATAACTAAAAAGTAACAAATTAATTAAAATTAAAAATCCTTTTTTCAAATATGCTTTTATGCATGTGCTAAAAACCAAAAAATAAAATTTTTTTAAATCTTTTACTATCAACTTATTACATTATTACACACTTTATATGATATAAGATTTTTAATTATTAAAGTTTTTAAAATACGTGAATACGAGTATTTAAATCACGCGGTAATATTTAATATCATATAAATTGTGAAATGACAAGGAATCATATAAATAGTGATAAATTGTGAAGTTGATAATAAAACGAAAAAGTTTATTTTTTTTAGCGTATTTCAAAAATAGCTTCTTTTACAAAGGTTTTTTAACTTTATTTAATTATTTATTTATTTATTTGAATCTTTCCAATTGGATGCACTTAAATTAGTTCAATTGTCACTATTACAAATCTTTTTTTTTTTTTGCAGTTTTGTAGCCGTAAAACAGTTAAAAGATAATCGAATTAAATGATTTAGATATAAATAGAACAGGTAACAATTATTTTAGGCTCCCAATAATTTCATTTTGGACATTTTATATGTATTTTTAAAATCGGTATCCTGATAATGAATTTGAGTAAGAACAGTTACATGTTCTCGTATATATAAAATAATATATCACTATTAATTTCAGTTATCACATATTTTCAATTTTTTTATAACTAGAACAAAGAATTTAATTCAGAAATAATACATCAACTCGTCCGTAAGAGCAATATCCAGCCAGCATTATCCATTATCATAGTTATGTTTTAACAAAATCAAAAATATTTGTTATCTCTTTCTGTCCTTTGAAAATATAAAACATGATAGTAATTTGGTTTTATTTTTAATTAAATAATTAAATTTATTGATTAGAAATATTATTATGGCTAAAAACCAATATTATTTAATATAGGTATGAAAATATTGCAGTACCTGTTCGAAATGTTATAAAGTATAATAATTCTAGTAAAACTGTAATTCAAAGGTGTGTAGCACTTCCCTTAGACATAATAAGAGAATTATATATTATTTCTTTAACGAAGTACATATTAATTAATCAAAAGAAACATCACATAAATGTACAGGAAAATTAAGTAATACAGGTGCCAGAAAGCATATTGTACCATTTATACACCTTTAAAATTTAAGTGGAGCTTAATTATGATTATCGTTAACAAGTTTTAGCTATACAAAAATTCTGTTTAGTGGGACAGTCCCATTTTAGGAATCCACAAAATCTTTGGTCACGCTTAAATACGTCACATTGATGGATATTCGTTGTTTGAAATTTTCATTTTTTCATATCCTTTGTCGAACAACCTGCAAATAGTAAAAAATAGCAATTTTTTATTTCTTCATTTGTAATTAAATGATTTGCCTATTGCATAAAAAATCAATTATCCGGCAATTTGAAACTTGTAGGTACATTCGAAAATTTTACAAGGTACGAAATTGAGAACGCTCAATCAAATAAGCAAGATCTTAGTCTAATCATACTCAGCTCACCTAAAAAATTTTTAGAGGTGAATTATTAATATAAAAGGGATTTTATAAACTTTGACGTGTTTTTAAAATAACTAAACACAAATTATTAGCAATATTTTTAAAAGGTAAGGTAATATTTAGAAGGTTTTAAATCTGAAACTCAAGTAAATTTTTATTTTAAACTTAAAACTGTGTGCGTGCTACTAAATATGATGCAAACGATAGGAGGATATTTCCAATTTCGAAACAATTACGTTTTCCAATGTAACGGTACCGTGATTTTTTTATTATTATTATAGCATAGTGAAACATTGCTTCATCCACTATATGTACCAAATGTTATCATTTTTTAAATATTTATTTTAGTACACATTATGGTCATTTTAGACATGTAAAACTATGATATTTGGGTATTTGACTGATTCTAAATTTTCTTTTCCAAAACGAAACTTGCCAATTAAATTAAAATTGATTTTAAAACAAAGAAGCCTCTTTTATATTACATATTCATTTCATGCATGAAAACCTTATACATGTAATTTATATAAAGATACTAGCCATTGACGTCATAAGCAAGTATTTATCTCGTGGTTTAATTGAATTCCATGACTTGTCTACTTTTAAAGATAAAAAAAAATTACAAACCCATATTCGAGAATTAAAGACGCTTCAATTTCATTAATAAAGAATTGTTGTCAAATACCTTATTTATAATAAAAGTAACATAAAATTTAATTTGTAATATTTGTAAGGGTTTTAAAGTTTTAAACAAGTTTTTCGAGTGTCATTTTAGGTTTATTATATTTTATGAAGTATTCTAATCTATGGGCTAAATTAATAACCTCCATTTTTAAGTAATTATTTGAATTTCAAAATGATTTCAGCTTTTAGTAGTTTACTCCTAAAAAATCTGAGAATATTTACATATATGTAACCAACAGAACACAAATTGGTTTAAGAGTTAACGTTTTACAACAGTTTTGGGTTGTGAAAACTTAAATGTTGATGGTAATATAGACCAACAGTCATTCTCGTTCAGTGCAAAGTTAAAATTCGAAGAAACTATCTTGTTGATTAAAGTGGAGATCTGTTAAAATTTATAATATATTTGATTTAATTGAAAGAGAGAATTTAACAATATTGTTGCAAACAATACCAAATATCATATAGATGTTTAGTTATGTGCATTGTAATGACACCTATTCGCAAATAAATAATTTTTTATATTTCACATGCAGTCTGTTTATTAAATTATTATTACAGTTTTTAATAAAATTATCTAATATGAAATTAAAAATAAATATTTAAAAATGCCTAAAATTTAAAATACAATTTTTTTTTTTAAATGCGATAAATTTTTGTGATGAAATCTTTTCTATCAGAACGTTTTAAATAACAAATTATTACAATAACGTACAATATATTTTCAATTAATATTATAATAAAATAAAAACTTGTTATCAAAAAACATAAACTGCCGAAAAAACTGAAAAGTAAAAAATAATATATCTTTTTAATTAACCTTAATAATTTCTAAAACTAATTAATGTAAGTGGCACGAATACAGACTATTTTGTACTTTTAAGTCGTGTAGTTTAAAAAAGAAAAACAAACAAATTATACTTTTTTAAAGGATGTATATTAAAATAATGTCGAAACGAGAATTTAGTTTTACGAGGTCATAATATTGATATTCAACACTAAACAATGTATAAAGTTCTATAATGAAGTACTTTATCATAACAATTGGTCCAATCGAAACTCGTCGAAGGCAGACCTAATATCGATTTATTTAAGATTTTCTTGGCAGATATGCCTTGCTTTTCCTTGAAAAAATTTTGTTTAACATAGTTATTCAAAATTAATATTTGCTTACAGGTTGCCGATATGATATTAGGATTTTAAGCAACCCCCTACTTCTAGTAATCTAGATAATCTGCTAGCAGGTAGCAAATAAGTTAATTATTTTTACTTAGTCTCTAAACATGTAAAACAAAATGGAAACCTTGTTAATAAACCTTAGGTAGGTAAACGAGATAAAATAATTTATACATAAACCAAATAATATGTGAATTCCAAGTGAATTGTCCACTGGTACTAATACTATGATACTATTGTAATCATTTGATCACTAGCCCAGTTAAACATATTACGAATATCTTTTTGTTGCAAAATTTTTAAAACTTATATTACAAAAAAATTTTTTGTGAATCTTAGTTGAATAAGAAAAGTTTTATAATAAATCAAGTTTTAGTATATAAATTGCTCTGTGTAAACAACCACGTGCTAATGATTTTGTATTCAGTTATTATATAGTCTATGGATCATCAAAATGATGTTTATCAAAATAAATTTTCTTAACCGTTTCCAGTTGATGCCAATTTTACCATTCGGTTCTTGCATTTTTTAGAACAAAGCAATACCAATTGACATATTTGGAACTTGCTAACAGATTTTATTTTTGTTCAATATTTAATTTCCCGGTAAGCCTTGACGCCTTCGCCAAGATGGGTTTACTTTAAAACTTTTTGGCTAGAATAGAAATTACGCATTGGCAACCTGCTGTGTTGAGATATTACTTTTGTGCAACTATGTTGAACAAAATTTTTAAGAAAAACCAAGGTTTACCGGCATGAAACAAATTAAATCAATCCCAATTCGGACTACGTCCTCGGAGTTTAGACTTGTTGGAACTGGTTTAAATCGGTAAACTGTGGTATTCAATTTTTGAAGATTGTATAAAATATTTATTTATTGATTTAGGAAGAGTTACAGTGAAAATCAAGTTAACCACGACTTGATACAATCCTAAAATCTATCGTAATTATAACTTGAATTTTTACATGAACATGAAAATTAAGTAATTATATTTCAATCATACTATTACATTATAATCCCATTCTACTTATGTAGAAAATTAAATTTTCAAATTATTTACAAAATTCTATCCAAACGAATACAGAAAAATGCGTTAGAATACAAAATATAAATAATGCTCAAAATAATCTCATTCAATCTTCTATGAACTTTTGAATGTGAAGATGTAGAACATATAGATTTCAGAATTACAGGACCTTTACCCAAATTATTACTACTGTAATCACCTATGTGTTAAAATTACTCTACAAAACTAATTTTCAAAACATTTTAAAGTTGTATTGTTGTCACATAATTTGAATAGTAATAATATAATATTGGATTATTTTACTAAATAAAACAGAAAGACTGAACATGTTTGCATAATATAGTTATCAAAATGTGCGTGAGGGCCACATCACCTCTATATAAAGGTAATATCCAGTTTTAATACAAATTTATCTACAAACTGGAAGAACCTTAATGTAAAAAAATTTGTCCATAGCTCATAGTCAATTCGGGTAATAAATAAAAGTTAGTTAGTCTTTTTTGCAAAAAGGGTATTTGCATGATACTGAATTTGACACATTTTACATTCAAATGTAAAAATAGACTCAAAACTTGATAATAAAATTAAAATTGATTAAAAAACAAAGAAGTTGCAAGCTATCAAAGATTATATATCTATTTCATTCTTGAAAACGATGTTAACCATGTTAACTATATTCTGGAATGGTAAATGACGTTATAAATCATATATTGCCTTCGTTGTTTAACCAGTAATTTTGAATGTCCACATCTTGCTTTAAAACGCTATAAAGATATTTAAAATATTACTTCTGATCCAGCTTCGTTAAGTAAAGACTCATCACTTGAAGTGATGAAAAAATTTAAGCAACTTCTCTATTCATAACTATTCATTTATATTTATAGCATAAATAGTTTTAGTATACTATTGATATGATGTAAAAAATCGGAATCGCTATTAAAAACAGCTAGTATCGTAAAAAAGCGAGTATAACAGCTTATAGCGTCAATTAAAAAATATCCGGCATATAGTTCAACTTTTTACGATGGTTAAAATTTATGAAATGCATAAAATCCTATAGAATCTATAAAAATATTTATTTATTCATCAGTGCGTCGAACGTAATGAAGTTTTACTTGAGCAGAATTATGAACCAATTTGAAATGTTCTTTGAACCGATATGTGAATGTTTGTGCATAGAGGAAATAGTCATCATCTAAAAGCATCAATGACGAATAACAAACGACACACACAAAAGTTACAACAAAATATAATGTTATTTTGAACAAAAATATTTTAAACACAAAACAACTATATCTATTATAGATGTGATGATGTTTTTCAAATTACATTTCCTGTTGTAAGTACACATAGTACGTTCGTACTACGTTCAACAACTTTTACTCACTTACTCAATAATAATACTCATCGTTCGTTGGTGTGTCTGTGTTTATGTATATCTATGTATGCTATTCATACATTAAATTGAGTTTCCGATCGAAAATGATATGTTATTTTCGTGTGAATGTTGTGTGAACACAAAATGAACATGTTAATAATACTACCACACCAGCAACCCCATTTCATTTACTACTTATATGATCATCGCCCGTTTCAACTATAACATTATAAAAATATAACATAGTGGATATGAGCTTAAGAGACGATCCCGTAACATTCTTATTAAACAAATTATTGAAGTGAAACCGTTTACTTATACACTAATTCTAAAATAAAAAGTTAGTTCATTGAGCTAAAAGAATCTGTTAAGCTTCTTGTTCTTTTTTAATTTCCCGTTACCGTCTTTGTTTTATTGTATCACCGTAGTGTGGATTATAATGTAATATCTGGATGACCGAGCTTTGCTCGGTATTTTTTATTTTTTTTATAAATTGTGTTTTTTGGAAATTATATTACGTCGAGGCGGAAGACGAGTCCAGCACGCTATCACTTAGCCACTCCAATGACTTTAAATATTAAACAAATATATCATTACATTATAAAAAATTATACAATTATAATAACAAAATCTTATTTGAAAAATATTATTCACTTTATTGTGTTGTTTTGTTGGGCTGGGTTGCATTTAAAATTAATAAAATTAAAACGTAAATAAATTTTACTTGTCGGTCGAGCCGGGATTCGAACGTGAGATCTATGTATAAGAGCCTCGCACGCTACCACTTAGCCACTCCAATGACTGTATGACTATAAATATTAAACAAATATATCATTACATTATAAAAAATTATCGATAAAACACGAATATATAATGACATTTTCTATATAATGACATTTTCTAAAAATGATTCCTAGCTAGATCGATTTATCGCCCCCGAAATCCCCTATATACTGAATTTCATGAAAATCGTTGGAGCCGATTCCGAGATTCTAATTATATATATATATATATATATATATATATATATATATATATATATATATATATATATATATATATATATATATATATATATATATATATTATATATATATATATATAAATATATATATATATATATAAATATATATATTTATATATATACAAGAATTGCTCATTTAAAGATATAAGATATTATGGCAAACAGAATGTCTCTTATATGATTGAAACGACACTAAAACAGACAAATGTATTTATAAAAAAATTGTATCCAACAAATTTTTACATATTATTTAAAATTTATGTGGATTATTTTTTTTTCTAAAACAGATATGTTTTAAAAATGTTGATCGTTTTGTTTTTAAGTTTAATTTGTAGATTAACAGTTAATGTTATCAAAGAAGGTATAAGGAAAATTCAGTCAAAATAGCGTCAGAAATGGTGACGAAAATTGCCAATGAATGTGCAAAAACAGTGCATTCAAATAATAAAAAATGGCTTGGAGCTAAAATCGAAAATAAAATTTGTACATTAGAGCGAATTCATTATTAAAAGTTAAAACTTCCGTCGTCTTCGAACATTTTTATTAATTAATATTACAAATCATTTCTATTGTAATTTTAAGGAAATTTTTTTTTTGACTCCAATGCATTTATTTTGTATATTTTTTGATAGTTTTTGCTTTTGACGCCATTTGTTTTCGATAGCGTATTATTTTGTTTATACAATCTGATGTATTCAAATGTTAATTAGTAATATATTATTTATTTACGAAGATAAATAAATTTTTATACAAAACAAAAAATATTTTCTATGAATACAATAAGTGAGTTGTCAAAAATTTTATTTATTTCAAAGGCTTAAATGATAGTATTGATTGAAATTTTTCTTCAACAAATAATCAAGTACAAAATACCCTTATAATTTTTATTTTGATGGTAATCTTAAAAATCAAAAGTACCTCGTATTTGCAATGTTTTTATATATATATTTTAAAAACATTGCATTTTCGATCATAGTAATACAAAAATAACAAGATAACAAGGCCAGAATATTATACATTTTTTTATGTATCTTCTATCACGGAAGTCCATAATCCTCATCATATTTCATTTAATAAACTTTCAAATTTTTTGGATAAATATCTCTCTTAATATGAGATTTACTGAAATATATCATTATAACCAATTACAGACAAATTAATTTCAACTTTTCAAATGCAAAACGAACAACTTATTTTTAATTTTGATTTTCGAGATGAAGAAAAGGAACTTTTTACCACAAATAATAATCACAATCAGAATGTTTGCTATTTTCAATAAAAATTTATATATTATTAAATTTATAATATATTACTAAAAATAAATTACTTTAAATAAATCGTATTGCATGAAAATACTCGTGGACATAATATTTTATTAATTGTTACATAACTAATCACTAATTGTTGTTTCGATTGGTACAAAGATTTAACATGATTTAAGACGAAATTCAAAGAAATAATGGAATGTCAGTCTTTTTAGATTTAAGTTAAAATATAAATCTAATTTACTTATCCACCATGTAAAAGTAGACAGAGAATATAACAATTTGTTTTAATCATAGAATACTTATATAATCTTCTTTCTAATATATAAAATTCTCGTGTCACAGTTTTCGATGCCATACTCCTCCGAAACGGCTTGACCGATTTTGATGAAATTTTTTGTGCTTATCCGGTATCTATGAGAATCGGCCAACATCTATTTTTCATCCCCCTAAATGTTAGGGGTAGTCCACCCCTAAATTTTTATTTTTATTTTTTAGACAAAATTTTTAATTTCTCTTTTTTTATGATACAATACTTATTTTTTTATATGGCAAAATTATTTATATGGCAAAACAACGTTTGCCGGGTCAGCTAGTAATCTATATATAAATGAATCCTTGGCCATACCATAACCTCAGACTGACATTTCCTATTTTATTAATTTTTCTTGAATTTTTTTCCTGATTAAAGTTTCATGAAGCTTTGTAGAAGGTTCTTATGTACTTAAAACTTTAAAAAATTAGAGAATTTCAGAAAATTTCTCACTATTTTCACTTCACACGTATAACAAACTTATAAATACAACATAATTTACATAAAATAGTTCAACCGAATGGTAGTTTAATCCAAATACCAAAATTAACTGTTTTTTGGTACACATAGTCAATTTTTCGTTGATACCGACTCAAATAATATGGTCCCGACTTATTCCTAATTTTGGTTGAAACATTTTAACAAATGTTTTTGTTAATTTTAAAATAAATGCTTAAATTAGGAATAATTCACAAAAATTGATAAAAAGTGCTGAGAAGTATATTATTTTTTATTAAAATTAATATTTTACCAATTAGTTCAAAAACTATTTATTTGTTTATAAAATATATTTATATCAGTGCGACATGCATGATTCACACGAATTACTTCCCAGTAAGAAGAAGAAAAATCAATAATTCGTTTAAGATTACAAATATTGCTAGTGACAAAATTATTTTATCCATTATCACATACTAAATTTTGAGGCTTGATGGATTTTATTCTTTGCTTCGTGAAGGATTTTGAATACGTCAATCAATAACTTCGTTAGAATCTCATTCAACGATTTCAATCAGGAATGTATAAAGTTCATATTTATAAATAATAAATATTTGAATTGACAAGAAATATAAAGTTCTCAAGAATAATTGTAATATTAGAAGGGACTATTTTCATGCATGCCTTTATAAAAATGATAATATAATATGTATCTTATCTATTCGCAAAAAGAAACCAGACGAGGGTTATTATGCTATTACAAATATAAAAATTTGTTTTAATCATATATCTATATATAAAAAAATCTGTTTTCCTTGGCCATACCATAACCTCAGACTGACATTTCCTATTTTATTAATTTTTCTTGAATTTTTTTCCTGATTAAAGTTTTCTGAAGCTTTGTAGAAGGTTCTTATGTACTTAAAACTTTAAAAAATTAGAGAATTTCAGAAAATTTCTAACTATTTTCACTTCACACGTAAGAAAGTTCCCGCGATTGATGCATTAAATTTATCTAGCACATGTCCTTTTTTAACCAACATAAATGTATTTTGATTTTTAAAAAATTTTCAGATGTCTGCTTAATTGATAATTGATTGAGTTTGACAATTAGCGTGTCGTAAATATCGTTAAACAGTTGATTTCAGTTTGTTCAGTGAATTTTTTAAGTGTTTGTTGTTACAATTACTTCACCGTAATCACGTCAGACATGAAAAATTTATTTTTATATCGATTTTTGGTCAGTTTCGGTTGATTCACACGTGGTGTACATGTTTATATAGAAAATTTAAGACAGTAAATTTATTTTCAGTTGAATTTTGATTTTTTAAAATGGCACCAATGATACGTACTAATTAAGGTTGCCTAATTCACAATGCTGCAACTCTAAGAATTATACGAGCAAGTCAAACTGACTTGCACTGCGCAGCGCGAAATAAAGTTTAACGGAATCGAAATCAACAACGTTGAAATATTGAGCTTAATCCGTTTCGAGCTACATATAATTGTAACGTGGCTATCGATTACAGTTCACTGCCAAACGTTGACATTCGACCAACAACTGTTGTGTGTTAATTTTGCAAAGAAAAAGCTTAAAAATGAAGCACCTGGTCCAGTTCAAATTGAATATTCATACCTAAGACAGCAGATCGTCTGTCGGGATCAACTAGTTTTCATGTAAACTTAAAAAAGTCAATACATCATTTTATACATTTCTCCTAATTTGTTGCTCGAGTGTTTCCAATAAAAAAAATACGATTTATAAGGTGGTTAACCTCGGACCAGAGACAAAGACTTTTTCAATACATTGTTTTATTTATAAGATAAAAATATGAAAATTATTATTTGCATATGACAGTATGCATTAGTAGTAATTAAATTGATAGTTTACTAAATTAACAATGAATTTTTGAAATTGTAAGTCGTAAATCTTGATTACATTTCAAGATGAATATAAGTGATAAATGCAATTTGATTTTACTGAGATGAGGATACAATATAATATTTGTCTGATATTTTTCGAACATCCCATAATATATTGAAACATTAAAATTCTATTATTTTTAATCAGTTTAAAATCAAAACATATTTTATTCATTAGAATCATATCGACAATTTGTGTTAAGCGACTAATGGAATTATATAATTTAAAAATCCGTTAGGAAGGTGACGAAAATAAACTATCGCTTTTGGGTTAATAAAATACATAATAATGTTTTTCATTTCTTTAGGTAGGTATTACCGAAATTATTTTTATCTAAAAAATCTACGAATGTGTTTTATAATATAAGGATATTTTTATTCAAAGTATTTGTTTTTCGGATTTTCAACTTCTGTTTTATGCATCTGAGTTTCGTTAGTTTAGTCAATTCATTAAATTTATTTAAAACATTTTAAATTTATTATTGAATAATCTTATCCGACTGAAAAAAGTCTCACTATTGATACTTTTTATGTTTGCATTCTCGTCGTGCATCACATTGTTTTCAGGCGTTGCTCATGCAACAAGATACTAATTAATTAATTATATTTAATTGAACTCTGTGAGTGAATTATTTAAACTTGCTAATATTTTAAGAAATATGACTCTAACAATTTTCTCCATCATTCTTAAATAATTATATTTCTGGATGCTTCAAAATATTAAATTAATCCATCCATATTACATGCACGACATACATAGTATGATGTATTTAAATATTGGCAAAACTATTAATTACATGAACGAATACTTGTGTATTTATCATCACTGCTAAAATTAAAATAAATTCAACAAAATCCTATATATTAAAAATTCTTAGCACCTCTAATCATTTGGATACTTAAACTGGATGGTTGTGGATTTGAAGCCAGGCTAACCGTGGACTAATCACACGGTAGGTCCTTGAATAAAAACGAAGTAACCGACCTGCCACATCATAAACTCTGTCTTAGATGTATGCGTCTGATGAACGGAGATTTTACCTCATTATTATTATTATTATAACTATTACAATAATAAATTCTGAACTCGCTACAAAAGGTTTTACGGACAAAATACATATGCAATCTTTACATTTAGTTTTATTTTTGCAAAATTAAGGAAACTGCTCTCTGCAAAAACACAGATATGTATTATTACCAATAATGATGTTGATGTACCCATTAATTATGAAAGAAGTCGCTTCCATCTTTTTTTCTTTTATCTAGAGAGACGAGATGAATTATACGCCATTGTTCAGATCACACATTTCTCACAATAAGTATGGACTCTGTAGGTTGTAGGATGTGAATGTGACAGCGCAAAATATTATTTGATTTTTATTTTTTTTGTACTTCCATTTTATAAAACTAGACACGTTGTTTTTATGCTGTTTAAGAGATCTTATTCATTTTGATTTAATTACCGTTAGAAATAATACTCGAAATAAATGAATGGGATCGGTGAAGATCGATATATAGAAATGGTCATTTTCATTTTTTATTCAATAAGTCAAATTGATCCTTGGCGTAAATTTTCATTCATGAAAACTAATGAAATTTATTTGAAGTAATTATATTTAAATTACAGATATAATTTAAAAATACGTATTCTTATTTTTATTTGAAATACTTTTTCTAAGAAGTATTTAAATTTTGAAAAGTATTTTTGTATTTTTAAACGGAATTCCATTTTTAATATACTCATTATTTTATTATTTGCGATCGCTTCGTGTTTAATACAAACACTGTAAATAAGAACAGAATTGCTTAATTTTCAAATTTGTATAATTCCCGAATAATTTGGTTGTTTACCTACGGGATCCATGTATGATATTATTTTTGTTTGAATTTATTTATATATTTACTATTTTAATAAATATAAAAACACGGCATTTGTATTTAAATTGATAAAAAATGCAAAGTACACGAGATTCGATAATATTTAAATAACATTTAGTATTATTTATTGATAAAAGTTTTATATCAAAACTTGGTATGTATGGGAGTTGGCGACTCAGCTAAACAACATATTTTATAATTCGTAGTAATTAAAATACGATTGATACGACTTCATGTAATATATTCAATCTAGACATAAGGATTTGCAAACTTAGTATAGAAATCTCAAAGTATACCAAAGAAAACTTAAAAATTAAATTAGAAAATTAAATCGAATATTATTCTCCTTTCTTGAAAACGATTTCAGGTAATTTATTACAAGATAGTAACAGTTGACGTCATACGCTCATGTTTTCCTCTTTGATTAATTAATAATTTTCGCGAAGTAAAGATGCTTTAATCGAAACTATAGAGTAACTTGAATCAACATCCCTTTTTGAAAATTTTAAAATTTTTGTTTTGATAATTTTTTCAAGACTCATTTACTAAAAATAGTTGTGATATTTAAGGATCTTAACTTTATGAAACTACATTTTATATAAACAATGTAAAAAAATATAAACAAAAAAAATATATGTTTTGTTAAGTAGAAATATTGCAAATCTTTGTATATGATCCTTAAAATAAATAGTAGGTAATATGGGTTGGGTGGCATATTTAATGAGCTTTACTTTAACTTTATTATAGTTCTTCTACATCAATTTGCTCAGATTATTTGTTATGAAAACCTTTCCTTGATTAATTTAATAAAAAACATTTACGATAACTCAAAAAAAGAAAATCATAAAATTCCAAATATTTTTTCTCACAGTTATTCTGCCCGAAAATAGTAAAAATCAGAAATGTTGTTGTAATAATTCAGCCCTTGTGTTTTTCTTGTTCTTTCGATTCGGGTGGTTTCTAACACCAGATACAGTGGTTCAAAAATCACCAAACAATTTTGACAAATTTTCTTATTCCATTAATTTTTCCTAGTAATATACTTTACACACATAGGTATATTATTGGCCATTTGCTATGCAAATAAAAATTACAAATGTTATGTTAATTACATAATGTTTTCACAAATGTATGATGTTAAATAACTGTGTTGTTATTAGTAGGTGTTATTATATTGTTGGTTATATAACCTAAATATAATATAAATAAACACAAAATAAATCTTGTTAATGATTTCACGAAAGCTTCAAATTTACATTTTGTATATTTAAGATGAAATTTCTAAAAAAAGTCTATAAATTATCAACAATTCCACAAAAAAAAAAAAAAAACATTTGAAACATTTGAAACAGAGAATGATGTTCAATTTATCCTGAACGTCACTGAGCTGACATGAAACATAATTATTAGCTAAAACATTTTTCTCAAATTATCCATTCCATGGTAAATTTCGTTTTACAATTTTTCAAATTATTTCCATTATTTTAATCATTTTCTTAAAAACAGCTTTAACTTTATCATTTTGAATTGAAACCGCCAATCAATAATTATTTAAAAAAAAATCAGTTATAAAACCAAAAGTTACCAAACATCAAGTTACACAATTTCGAGAAACAAGTCGGAGTTGAAAACCAATAATCTCTGCACATTCTCTTTTCTGGAGAACGTCCAACAGTCAATATAGACGGATGGTTCGAACAATGTTAATTTATAATTGGTATTGTAATATACACTCTCTTACCTGTGGACTGTTATGCCATGTTTGAAATTGGTACTTTTGTTTGGTAAAATTAAATTTTGCATGGAAGGGATAATTTAAGAAAAATATTAATGTCGTATATATGTTTAATGTCAATTCACTGACGCTAGGGATAAATCCCAGCATCATGAATAATGAAACAATGCAACTACATCATTCTATATGAAACCATCATAAAGTCTCTAAAATATATATCTATAAAAACAGTTTTAACGGAAGCTTTCAATTTTAAGTAATAAATTTTCAATAAACATTGGTATCGCTTTTTATTTTTATACTGGGCGTGTATACGAATTATATGTGTATATAAATTTTTGCCTGAAGCCTGTAACGAGAGTAAGTATACCTGGCATTAACTCAAATTCGATTGAAGTATTCCAAGAATCATCACCTTAAGTCATTTTCGTTTCTCTATTCGTCATCAAGATATCTCAAAAGCAAATTTTAACAGACTCTACAAGACAATGGAAGATGAAATTTTGATAACGTGTTTAAGAAGAAAACCTAGACTTATTCTTCAGATCATAAATAATTGAAAAAATCTCATATAAAAAAAGAAAATATTTATTTGTTTTAAAAAAAAAAAAAACAACATTGGTTTCAAATATGTTTGCTTAAGCCGTCATAATTACAGCACAAAATCAGCTAAAACAAAATAATACGTAATATATTTATATTTTTTTAGGCTCATCATATTTTAAGATTAAAACGCAATCCGTTTGATTGAAGCTACGGCGTACCCAAGTAACTATACCCTTGAAAAGCTCATGACAATTTCAGTATAGAAATTTTTTCGTATAGCGTGAATTATATACAAACATGTTTAATGATTTTAATCAGAAGAAACAAACGTGTTTTCAACGTGCTGGAGAGAAAATCCAAGTTTTACATTTTTTAAATACCGTATTACTTCCGTCTCATTGGCGGAACATGAGAAGCTCATTGCAAATTATAATTCTTTATACAGAAAATTCAATTTGCTTGTGATAATTTAATGGTATAATTGGATTTGCTATAAATAAATCTGTTTGAAACTGAAATCAATTGAAAATTCATATTTATATCGGGAAGATATTGTTTGTTGTATTTTAGGCATTTCAAGTATTTTAAATTATGTATAGATTGGTGCTCATGTAAATGACGAAATGGTTATCTGATAAGAATCCTACAATTATAATATTATTATTATTTTAAATGGTTTAAAAATTTTCTTACTATTATTTATTCTATGAGTGAAAGAATTTTTTAATATAAAAAAATAAATAAATAATATTTTAGTTAGAATCTTTAATATTTATAAGTAAAGAAAATTACATAATACCACCTCGTATGCTCTCGTTTTTAATATATGATCACTGCTACTAACTAAACCCATAATGTTTGTATACTACAAACCAAAGAAAGCAGAAATAATTATAGCAAACTAAAAAATAAAAAATAAAACCATTCATATATAACAAATAGTGCATTACTCCTGGCATATGACACTAAAAAAGCTGCAAAATTTTTACAGGGATTTTTCCTCTGAAAAAGATACGAACCCATTCGTGAATTTAATTGATACATTCATCCTCCTGGTAATAGAGGGAGTCATTTCACTCCTAAATACGCCTTAAAAAGCTGCATAATTTTTACAAAGATTTTTTCTCTGAAAAGGATATGAACTCCTTCGTGAATTTAATAGATTCACCTTGCTGGTAGTAGAGGAAAGGCATTGCACTCCTAAATACGCCATTCTAGATAATTTTGCCCAATTCTCATAGTGACGTACTGATTATATCTGTTACTCATTTATTATGTCAAGGTGAGTGATACTGACAAGTAAAGTACATCCAAGCACTTAGTCAGTCCACAGCCGCAATTAATTTGTAAAAAAACTAAACTAAAACTAACTATCAATTATCAAATCATTTTATATATTTTAAATTTCCTGCAATTTTACCCAAATAACATTCACGATATTCTTATACCGGAGAATTCATTTTGTAAATATCTTATTTTGATAAGATTATAATGATACTTTTATGTCGATGACTGCTCTAGAGGAAAAAGAAACATTTCTATTTGTTATACAAATGTTAGAATTTTTATAAGCTTAACATTAAGGTGCAATTATTTATCATTTTTTCTATTAAAAAATTTTTTTTTGCATATTTTGTTTTCATATTTTCCAGATTATATTATATATATAAATAAAAATATATTCTCATTGGGAATTTATAATGTGAGTAGAATTTATTTTTATTTTGTTTTATCCATTTACTAATACTCGGGTCTTAATTAAAAAGTTAAATATAGGTACCAAATTAAAAAAAAATTAAATTAAATAAAAAATAAATAAATAAAAACACATTAAGTAAATACCATGAAATATTGAAACTGTCAGGCGTTTACGCTTTAGTTCGAGAGGCAAAGGCAAGGCAAAATTAAAAGCAAGTAAATATATAGCAAAATTTTTAAAATGGTTTGAAATAAATTTGCTTTTAAATTATAGAAATGATCACACGTCTCATAAATTATTTAATAAAAACACGTAACATGTACTAATATTAAATTGTTTCAACAGTGAATTATTTAAAAAAATATGTTCAATTTCATTTTTCAATAAAATTTTTATAAAAATTTTAGTAAAATTTCTACAAATTTTTTAAATTCCTACATAATTGCGTATTTAAATGCTTTATTTCTTTTCAGAAGGTGTTGACTTTAATCTAAACTATAACATTAATGAAAAAGTGTTTCATTGAAAATGTTTTTGCTACTATAAAATTAAAGATTGAGTGTGTTAAAACTTACGGGCGTAAAAATGATTCACGGATACATTAACCAGTATAAAAACTTTTTATTAGTTTCACCTACCCTATATAAAAAAAAATCAAAATAGCTAAATTTGACCTATTACCAAGAGCTTATTTCAGCTGAAAATTTTTATGCTTGAGAATATTTACTAATTTTCTAATATACATATAAATATATCAATTCACTTATTCCGTAGGGGGGCGAAAACAAATGCCTTTCACTGTACTCGATTCTTCTGAATCTCTCTCCAGGTCTTTCCTTAACGTGTTTGCTTAATCTATCTCCAGGTCTTTCCTACTTTTTCTATCTCTTTCTCCACTGACCTATACCAGGTTATCTTGGATCCTGCACCATTTTTTGCTTCCTTGGGGATCGCAAAGTGTGGCCTATCCACCCAAACATATTTTCTGAATTTCTTAGTTGAAAGGGCTTTGCCATATTCTTCTCATCAAGGTTAATAAGTCTTATAAGTCTTCGTTCTTAATTCTTTATGGTGAGTGTCATCATAGGAATGTTTAAATTATTTTTCAATAAAATGGATTTTATAAGCTGTTTTGTAAAGTTTTTTGTTCACGATTAGGGTCTATATAAAAGTGTTCTAAGATCGTTCAACATTTTAGGAAACATCAAAATTTAATATACCAGTATAAAAACAGATCTTTGAAATAAATTTTACAAAACATTAAAATTAAGAATTCAAATTTTCAATATATCTGAAATAAAATATAATTCTCAAGATTCCAATATTCTTTTAGTAAAAATTTCCACATAAATGAACATTATAGAGAGATAAAGTAATTATTATTATTATTATTATTATTATAGTGAAGAAAAAACCACATCACTATTCTTGTAGATTACACATTATATTACAAATAGATTATCAAACAAACAAAAAATAACACTTTTTACAAAATACTTAAATACACACATTGTTGTGTGAATGAATGAATGAATAAGTACTTTTTGTTTGATAATAACAATAGCAAAAGTAAATATCAACAACAATATATATGTTGTTTGTTGGTCGTATTGTGTCATGGTGGATTAGTTATGTTAAACAACTCAGTGAGTAACGTGTAGACTTCGTATCGTAGTGCTTGCTGCTTGGTCTGTTGAGAGAAACGTGTGTTCGAAGACTTTATTTTGTAACAATACTGTGACTGGATAAGGAGAATATATGTATAAGTAAAGTTTATCCTTCTATAAGCGACTGCTGTTTTCTTCAATACACATTTAACATATACATATGCATAGAGATTTCTTAGCTCAATTGTAAAATGTACAGAATGTTTTATGATTCGCAAGCCAAAGTAAAAGAATTCTACCCAAAATTTATGTCTTTCAAAATTTTTTAAGATTTAAAATTTCTTGGTCCTTTTACATTTTTCTTTTTAAGAATTATACTGCAAAAGCAATCTATATTACAAAAAGTTTTACTAATTGAATATTAGTAATTTTATTAGTAATTATAATAATTACTAATAGAAATAATTTTTATAAGTTATTTCCTTTTTACGAAATATACTTTTGATAGTATTTACTGTTGTATCTTTTTTCAATTGACTTGTATACATAATAAATCTATTTTGACTTGGTATTGTATATCAGTTATAATATTAGCTAAACAAACTACCGAATGAGCATTAAATTAACAAAATTATAACATTTTTTAAGTTGTGGAAATACTTAAAATTTAAGGTATTATATAATTTAATGTTAAATTAATTTCAAATGCCTATAATTATAGTTTTGGTACATATGAAGTTGATACGACTAGTCAAATATATGATAACGTTTATGTGAGTAAAACTAACATTCTTACATCAGTATAAGTACTATTAAAACTGGAAACTGCTGCGATAAAATTGAAAAAAAAAACATTGAAAAAAGCAATAAAATATGTTTATGTATTCAGGTCTTGATGTATCTATTCAGGTCTTTAGAATAATAGGATAATGAGTTCATCATTATATTGGCCGATAGAAGTGTTTATTCGAGTAAATTTTCTGTAAAATACGAATTCTAAAAGCGTAGATAAATAGGAGTTAAATATTAAAGCATATATTTTATTTATTTTATCATTAGAAAAAAATTTGGAAACTGTTTAAATACAAAAATATATTTTCGAGTTTTTACATTTTAAAACTTTAATACCACTTTTATCAAAATAAAAATGTTTTATTCAGTTGGCTGAAAATTATTGAAAATTATTCCACTTTTGAACTGATATCAGCTTATTGTTGTTTCAATAAATGTGTTTATAAACATTGCTTGATCAATGTTTTAGAATCAATCAGCCTTGTCGAAACAAATTCAAAGTTTTTACTCTGTGTAAACCAAATGGAAAACAATAGAAAACAATCGGTAAAGATAGCTGACACCCTTTCAAATGTTTCTCGAATATCACTGAGACATGACATCATTATGGAATATTAAAACCCAAATTCATCGAAGAGTTCTGGTTTGGCTTTATGTTAAGAATATAATCGATAAAAGATTATACAATAACTTGAAGTATCTATAAGGTTCCCATCTTCACTGATTACCACATTCAAGTTGTGGGATTTGCTTGGGCCAATTTCATTTTAAATTATGATCACAAGTTTATCCTTTATAGACTGTATTTACTATTAATATAAAAAAATTTACTATAGATCTTTGTCGGAGCAAATAAGAAGGAGGGAGTCTCCGATTAGAGACCTACGATTCAATATATTCATAGTTAAAATTTATCAAAAATTCCATCGAATTGTATTTAAATCTTAAAACTTACAGTATGCATACAGTTAAGTTTTCTAGTAAATTGTATAGAAGTAACATGAACGGTCTTCTGTTATACTTTCGGTGGCTTTAAAGAAGAAAATTGTTATAAAACACAATGAATTAAATAATAATTTTATACACTCATACAAGCGAAAAGCTAGAAAAGTGAGCATCACGATATTTTAAAGTTATTGATTTTTAGATTATATGAACGAAATGTATTCACAATAATGTAATGCACAAATATGCTATGAAAAATAAAAGTCGTAATTAAATCAGACAAAAAACATAACTTCATAATAGTTAATTTTTTTTTAAAATTATTTTCACCTATAAACAAACAATGCTCAGTATTGCAGTAAACTTTTTCTAGTATTAAAAATTACTTTTTAGTATAATCATATGCATAGTTTGTAGTTTAACAAGACCACTCTTTATAACATATTTATCCGATATATCTCGAAAGAAAGAGATATTAAATTTTGTTTTACTTTACAATAAATTACAAGCAATTTTACACCCATTTAAAACTGTTAACCGCATTAATTCTAAAATATGCCTTAGTTTCAACAGTATTAATTAATTTTATTAGTAATTATTGTCACTACAAATAATGAAGTTTGCAACAATCATGAACATCGTTTGTATGTTAAAATATATTTTTTTGCTTTTTTTAATTAATTTTTTTCTAAAGTGGGTTCCAGCAAGATGGACATAAAACACAGGCTTTAGTAACATATCAAACAAAGAAATAAAAAAGAAATAAATTCTTAAGTTTGGAAGTTTTGTTAAACAGCGCTAAAGAGTGCCCTTATCCGTTATAATTCAATAATTTGTAATCAGAATGATTATTTGAAAAATACATTTTATTATAAAATTAAGTGGTTTACTTTATACCAAATATTTCATCGGCAAAGTACAATCAGTATAAAAATATACTAAAAACCAAAAATGGGTTTGTTTTTGCTTATAAAAAGAATTTTTGAGATAACCAACTGATATATATTTCAAACTGAATAATTATTATATAATAGCTGGTATTACTAGAATTGTTATTATTCTAAGTACTCAAGGGGAGTATATGCGTGACAAGTAGTATACATTTCTACGCATAGGCTTGACAATTAAGACTATATTTACTCAGAATATCTTGAATTTCAAACAAAGAAACATACAATTTTTGGCATTATGCTCAGAAAAAAAAAACAATGCATTCGAAAAAAAATTACCTGTTGTGATTCATTCCTTCTTTAATTTTGTATTTAAAATGCATGAAATGCTTGAAAACAGTGTATTATTTTTCTAAAATCTCTTAAAATGAATAACAATTTATGAAACTCAGTACATAAGAATTTTCAAATAAAGATTTTCGATAATGACGGAAAAAATTTAAAAAAAAATCCAAAAAATACCTTTAATGCATTTATGCATTTAAATATTAAATACATGTAAAAAGGATATAATTAATTTTTGTAAAATCTCTAAACATGAATAATTACTTATTTTAATTACAAATAGGCGTTTTCGTTCATGCTGATGACTTAAAAATTGCATAAAAAGGTAAGTAATTGTTCAAATCAGAAAATAGCAACAGTGATGATAGTTAAGAAGAGAATGACCAAGACTAAGAAAATTAACTCAAAGTTACTTAACTTTTACATTTCGGAGAATATTAAAAAAAATTTCAAAGTTGCATACAAAAGTACATGATTAAACGCGAGTGAAAATGCATCAAATTTACTATTTGGGAATATACTTTTTGTACGAGAGAATAAACTAATAATTGTTATTTTTCACCTATTTTTGACGATTTTAACAACACACATTCTTATTGATGCCTACAAAAATTCATTTTTTTTTTCGAATTAATTTTCATACCACAGACAACAATAAATATATTTAATTTTTATATGTATATGAACATTTATTTGCGATTTTTGGAAAATGCATACAAAATGGCACATTTTAATGCATAATAAATGCAATTAATGAAGTTTAGCTGATTTTCATAAATGTTTATTCATTTTGAGAGATATTAAAAAAAATTATCCACTTTTAATTTCCATTCAATATTTAAATCCATACTAAATGCAGTTGATATAATTTTTGGGTCAAATATACATTTCTATCATTAGCGACCTCGAAAACTTTTATATACAGAGGTTCATATTTTTAGAGGTTTTTGAAAAATTATGCACTTTTTGTAAGTACTTTAAATTGAAACGTATAATAATAATTTAATAATTTAAGTTAATTTTTGGCTCCAATATTTTTATCGTTATAACTTACCTCGAAAACCATATATTGAGTTTTATTATTTCTTATTTTTTTATCTTAAATAAATAAATGCACTTTTTGCCAGCAGTTTTTGCATTTCAAATGCAAAATAAAAAAAGCATAGAATTGGTTGAAATTGCTTTTTCTAATACATTTCTGAGTATAATGTAAAAAACCGCTCTATGTCTTTACGTCTTGTATTATAAAATTGAGATATTATTTTCTAAATATCCTCGTCTAGCCATTTTTACCGACTTCGTTTGTTCAACAGCCCATCGCAACAATTGATTTTATAGCGACAGCATGAATGAAAGTCGGAATCTTCGTAAACTTTATAAGTATTCCAGTTGGCAACATTGCAACGAATTCGTAAAAATTGTACTATCGCTGTAAACAAAATTTTTTCTATGAAAAAATTTTCTATTTTTAAGTTTGATTTGCTATGAAGTATTTATTGGTTTCAAAATATCAGTTTTTTTAAACTATTATGAAATTTAAAAGCAGAATACTTCTCAGATCAATCAATTTTAATGTTATTTATGTTTTTTGTTTCAGGTGAGTTTTTTCAAGAAAGCTGATCCACTCATAAAACTTGTAAGATTTCTTTTTTTAAATTCAATGTTTATCCGTTAGTGATTGCTATTATCCAAATATTTTCACACAAAAATTAAAATTAAAAAAATAAATAAAAGAAAAATTATATATTTCAAATACATTTATTATTGAGTAAATTATTGTATGGTAGAAATATAAAAAATTCCTCAGAAGTATAATTGTACAATTTTAGAAAAATATTAGCTATAGCTGAAATATGTGCCGAAGTGGAAAAATTTCAAAATTATGGTGCTATTGTTAGAAAGGTCATAAAGTTTCCTTCCTTTGAAATTAATTAGTTATCAGTTTCTAATCAAGATATTTCTGCGAAATTAAATAATAAATTTTTCAATCCTATTAAAAAAACAACTTAGGGTACAAACAAGTATTAATATTATATCTGCCTTCCCATAAATCTATGTATTCATACAGTTAATGTACCTTTTTCGTTTTGTTGACAATTCATTTTATTATCTAGCAAAGTAAATACGTTACATATGCACGTACACGTTTATACTCTATATGTTAAGGGTTGCCAAAAAGTATTTTTATTATTATAGAAGAGTATTCTGTCAGTTTTTAAAGCGTCGTTATTCGTAGCATAATTTATCTTCCATTGCTCATTTCATCTACTTAGCTCATTTCATCTGCCATATATTTGCCCACATTAAATTAGATTTACCATTTATCCATTAATGTGCATTTGTCTATTTACGTATTTTTGGCGATGTAGAATCTACGACATCAAATCTATAGAGTACTTCTCATCAGTATTGAATTTTCGAATATCACTAAATATCACTTATTAATTTTAATTAATATCTTGTAAAATACACTTTTGTCCAAATGTTTGCTTCTATTTTCACCGTATGTTTTCTAATGTTTCCTAATGTTGTCACTTTTTCATTTTTGTTGCTATTTGTATCTATTGAATAATGTTCTTGAATTATTTTTTCAAAGGATTCTAATCGTAACAAGTTGAGAAGAATGAGAAAATACTGTTGAATTGTTAATTGCTTAAACAGATTTCACGACTGCATTGTTGTACTGTCCTTAAATGAATAACATTTGAATTTTCAATGCTCATAAATATCGTATACTAGCGGACGTCTCGCGGTTTCATCTGCTTATTTTCCGTTCCCGTAAGAATACAGAAATAAAATGTACCCTATGTCACCAGAAGATGGTGTAGCCCTACGGTGGATTTTCTAAATCGATTCGGTAGTTTATATACAAAGGTTTACTCTATATAATATTAGTATCGATATATATGATATTCTCCTTAGTCTTCATTTACCGTATAGCTTAAAATAAAAATATAATTTTTTTACATAAATTTTACAAAAGAAGCCAAAAAGACATATAAAAGGAAGAGGATGGTGTTCAGCTTTGACTGCCATTGTTAAAAACTATCCTAATATTCACTATTTTAAAATTCATATCTACCATAGAAAGCCTTTGGTAAGGATAAATGATATCCGATACATATGATACTTCCCGAATTCTGATGAAGTGATTCGGTTAAGGATGTGAAATAAAATTAATACCCATATGAATTTCAGAAAAATTTAAAAATAATACTATAAAATTACAGAATTCGTATCTTAATGAAGAAACAATTTTATAAATGAAACCACGGTTTTGCAAGACGAAGACTTTTTTGGTGTAGTTTTTAGAACTCTATATCATTATTCTAAACGAAATGATCAAAAAAAGCTATTGTGCTTAGTTATCATTAAAGAACTCACATCGATTATGTTTTTCAAATTATTCTAATCCAATTTATAAAATGATTGTATTGTGTACTTACATGTGGGGTATTCAATTGAATACATCATTTCTATAACAAAACAGTTTATATAAAGTCAAATTACGGTGCCCTTGAGTGAATGGAATATTATTTAGACATTTGACGAAAAAAAATATTATTGGATAATCAAAAAATAAATAAAAATTTGTGTTAACAAAAATATTGATTTTAATGTCCAATGGAAACCACCATGGAAATCCACACAATTCTAAAAATACATAGAGAATGGGTATTCCTATAGTTCAAAATCTATTTGATAAGCTGGATTATTTCAACTCCTCACTGATTTCGGCAATGCTCGTGTTTCACGCATATTATCTGAGGTAGATTCTTGTAACGATTTTAATCGAACCAGCAACGTATGTAAATTGCTTACATTATAGTCGCCGATTTTCTACATAGATGGAAGAAAACATAATTATTTAAAAGCATTATTAATTAATATACAGTAAAGAAAAAGAGGTTTACAATAGATGAATGGCACTAGGATTTCTTTCTAAAAGTTTGCATAATTTAAAACCGCAAGCGGTAAGTTCAGAAAAGATTTTCAAGTCCTCAAAAATATATTCCATTAACCATTGATGCTTTTAATTTAAATACAATTACTTTATCGGTAATGCAGTGCAACAACTGCATAGTGCAACAACTACAATTGGTATGTCTTTGCAATAGTGGAAATCCTAGTTTCAGTATAAGCAATACGTTGATATTAAGAACAAGATACCTTTATTATAAATATATATGGTAGATAAAATAAATGTTTCTAGAATAACATACACATTATATTTTATATAGAATATTAAATAAAAAAATAAATAAAACAGCAAAATATGATGTTACTACTCCACGTTAGTATTCCACCTTGCCGCGAATATTTACTTTCTTGTTATTCAGTTTAATGTTCCTGAAATCTTTCAGTTCAAGCATTCGACTAATACAAAAGTGAATACCTATCTATATAAATAAAAGTACCTATTGTTGGTACCTATAAGCTACAATCTACCTAGGTTACAAGCTTTGTAAATATAAGCATGTGTTATACCTACTGGGTGAATTGGGAGAAACGTATATATGTTGAAATTGAGAGTGTTCAAGAGAATCAATTATATAGATGTGGTCTTGGTATTCGAAGAACTAAAAGACCAAAGTTTAAAAACCATTTCTAAGAAAAACATTTAATGCGAATCATTAAATTTGCCAGATTATATTTGATATAATCTATTTTACTCGCCTTTTTACATTAACCGTAATCAGAAAAATACGATCGTTCGCGGGGGATTAGATATGGTAATATTAATATTTTACAAATCGGTATTAATTGGTAAATTATTTGATCAAATGCTAACACATTCCCAAAAAATTTCAAAGTTTTTATTAGGTGAAAATTTTAATCTTCAATTTCATTGTGGTTAGTGTATTTAAATGAATGTAAGCCATTTTGATAACCCATTTTCAAAATTTCATGAATAAACATATTTGGTCCATGCTCACAAATCTAATTATAAAATTTTTATTTATACCTATTAAAGAATTTGAATAACATATTTTGCTCAATTAAGGCTAGTCTAAATACAGTCACCATAAAAAACTGAAAATTTAATAATTCGAGATCATTATAGTTGAATGGAAGGCCTAAGATGCCTTTCGCAATAAAAAAGATATTTATCATTGATCCACATGATTGCTTCCTAATTTTTCTTCTATAATTACTATTTTTTTACAATAGCCACTTTGCTGCAAGGAATCTAAGATAATAATGATGATGGAGTTTTGCCCCGCTATTCAGACGCGTGATTATTTTTAATTTTTATTTATTTAATTACATCCGTATAATTAAATTCATGCTGTTTGAGGAGGATAAGATATTGAGTGAAGACTACAATTTGGTAGATAGTGCATCTGCAGACGTTTTTTTGAAAGAAACAAAGTCGATAAGGATCTGAATTTGTGAGAGAGCAACAGCAGAAAACATCAACCAGTATAGCCGATTACTTTGTACTTATCCATGTACGACAGTTTTATCAATTAAGCGCTGTCTACCGTTAATTATAATTGGTGAACTATCGATTCCGAAATTCAAACCAGTCCAAATAGTCCCACGCAAAGAGGTAATTTTACACCTTCAACCGCACGTCTGAAGTTATACTGAATGGTAGATTTATATACTTTTTTTGTTTGGTAATTTGCACTATCGGTAAATAGATTTTTCATGGCTACGAAACCACAGAAAGAATTCGCATTTTTCATTGAACAATAAAGTGACTTTGAGAAAATATAAGAAACAAAAATTATTTCCGAGATTTGTGATGTTAATATGTTTTAATCTTTTTCAGAATAATTTACGTATCATTTCCATGGTGTGTAGTTTCAAAAGTCTAGGGATACTATGTTTTGTATTTGCGCCTACTAAGAAATCGAACAACCGTCTCTTTATTTGGAAGCATTTCTTTTGAATCACCATATAATATGAATGTTTACCAGTTCCTTTGCTTACCATTTGAAATGATTTCAGAATACCTAGATAAACAAAACGCACACCTGGTCCTTATGGTGCAAAAGAAGAATTTTATTACCCATACCCATTTCTTTAAAATTGTTTTTACATATAACATATGTACATTGTGATTTATAGTGGTTATTGTTTAATTTAAGAAAAAATGCCACCAAATAATTACAATTTAAAAGAAAACAATTTTAATTGCATAACTGGTGCAGTATTTCTTTAACGTCAAAATTATCTTCTGTATTATGTTTCTTGAATTGATTTTTTCTTACATAATTTTAATTGCTGTTTTTATTTAATTGTTGAGATCCGTTTTAGCCATTAAATTTGCAATTTTATATTTTCATTATGATTTTGCAATTTGAATAGCTCCAACAATCAAAATCATTAATTAATAATCATTAAGTATTTCTCTTGCATCGTATTTAGAAATTTAGAAACTGCTTCAATTTATTTTTTTGTAAAATAAATCAATTAAAAGATACTGAATGAAAATAAGATACAATTGTTCGAAGAGAGGTTTCAATTCTTCGCAGAGAGTATGTGCATGATTGACTTCAAAACGGTTAAGCAATTTTTCTGACGGGATACTCACTGCTTTGTATATGGTGCGATATGTGTGTGTTCAATTTGAGATTTGTTATATTCAGCTCAGATTTTTTTATAAAAAAGGGATTCTTTAAGAATCGTTAAAATCTAAAAATCAAAATCATTTTTAGCCTCAGGCTACGGTAATTTAAGAAACGGAGGAAAAACAAATTACTTAATTTTTTATCATTACCATAAACATGTTATTATTATTTTGTTTAAGCGCCACCTTCAGTAACGTAATAAATATCGGTACTACAGATAACTTTTTTTTTTCTTAGCACAAACTTCAATATAATGAATATTGCTAGTCCACATAACTTTTTGTTTATTTGTAGACTTTCTATTAGATATAAGTCGTATGATTTTTTAAGCATTTCAAAGCGTTTGAGATGTGTACGCTGACATAAAAGCGAGGCAGTGCTTTTTTCCCAACTTAGTTTAGACACATTAAAATTTCAAATTTCAACGTAAACGAATCACTTTACTGGTTCTAAGTATTAATCCCCTACAAAAAATAAAAAAATCGTATACAACAAACGTTAAACGTTATTTTCATCCTTTTATGGATTAAGCTTCGGTTAGTATATAATTTTGGCTGTACCCTGATCGATAAATGAAGACACACTTTCTAAATCTTTTGCGGTTTGAATTTAAAAAAATAACTTTTAAAGTTTCCAATTAAATTTTAACAGGATCATTTGTTCCAAAATGAAACTTTCTGCTTCAGCAGTTTGGACTGTACCTTGATTGAACAAATTTCAAAATATGAAGTCTCTTTTTAAATTTTTAGCGGTTGAATTAACAAAAGTATTCAATTCAATTCAATTATTTATTCATTATTTTTTTAACCAATATATAATTGTACAGAATAAGTCAAAAATAGGATGGGGAATATGAAGGGAAGGGGAAAGTATACAGCTATAGCTGACTTTATAAGGAACTATCCGAGTATTCACTTTGTACAAATCAAATGGAAAACCATAGAAAACCAATAGTAAGGTTAACCGACACCCTATACTATTGATCAAATGCCTCCCGAATATCACTGAGTCAGTGATTCGGTTCGGGGTGTGGAATACACTTATAGATATACTATATTTCAAAAACATACTAAAGTTTTGTGCAGATTTGATTTTAGCACCATCAATAAACATTATTTCATGTATGGTGTCTACTGGCGTGTTTCACAACAGACTTAAGTTTTCACAATAAAAAAAGAGTTCGCACATATAATACCTTTAAGGAAAACAAATAATAATAATTTAATTAGTAATTTCAGGCCTATTTCGTATTTGCCAGTTTTTTCTAAAATTTTTTAAAAGTATATACATGTAAATATAACATAATTACTAATCAATTCGGCTATGTTTCTGGCAAAGGTGTCAGAGAAGCGTTGTTTTAACTCACTAATACAGTACTTGGATATTTAAATAATCACGAACATGTGGCAATGTGTTGATCATGACCTTTTACTTCAAAAGTTGTATAAAGTTGGCGAACTGCATGCGAACTCATTTCGTATTACTTAGATAATGATGCCACAGAGATGAAGCAAAATACAATTGTCATTTTTATCTTGAGTTGTCTTATTTCCGAGTGTGTTGATGACTTCATTCACTTCGTTACATTCCATATCATGGAGACATAGTCCTAACCTACGTTATGCGAAGACACTCTTTTAAAAATTACAAGCTTTCTCTTAACATTTTGCAGCTAGAACAGTATCTAGATCGAAATTAAAAATTTACTAGCCCTCTTCTTCACATATCAGAATACTAATACGGTCTTAATAAAAGCTTTTTAACTGACAATTTAGGCAACACATAGATAGATATATTATAATTTGAACCTCCTCTTCAACCTTTCAGTGGAATAACTTCTAAAAATCCTTGCTTGCCCACTAACGTCATATAAGATACACCCAAACAAAATTTCATACTTCTAGACAGAGCAGTTTCAACACTGACTTTACATTTGTATGAACTCCGTATGTGAGTTTTCTGCGGAACCTTATTTTAGTTGAAAGCAACAAATTCGTATTTTTGCCATCACTGAATACTAAATACCTTATGCAACTAGGTTCACTTCAACCTACCAAGCTGAAACGAGATTATTAAATTCTAGATTATTACAATGATTTTAAGTGATAATTTTGGTTATATAACCTTTAAAGGTGATTTGAATATAAAAAGAAAATACAATTGAGCATCAACAATAAACATGTATACGGATAAAGTACTTTGCTATTGAAATTCAATCAGCCAGTAAATAGCACATACTACAATGTTGTTTGTAATAGATATAGGTAACAGATATCTACCAGATACTAACTGGCGTTGTAGTTCTACCTCGCTCTTCGTCCTAAGTAAGTGTAGGGGATATTTATTTTAACGTACCGTTTTATATATGTACTTACCGTACTAACATTATATTAAAAAATTGTTATTTTCACCCCAAAAATCAAAAAGAACAAAAAAATTTAATGTACTAAAGATTTTAGTCAATGTTAATGTAGTTAAGGTTTCATTGTCGAACAATTCCAAATTAATTGATTACTTTCTTTCATGAGTGTCAGATGTACTGATTGGCAGGTTTAAATTCGCTAGAAGCTTAAAATTTTAACATAATTTAAAAATGGACAACAATGCCATGTATGATATGTTATTGAAAAAAAATGTTTATCTCTATTAGCCTTACACATTCACTAAATTTTAATACACTCGGGTTTTTAAAATGCACTTTAAATAACAATATAATGTAGGTATAACAAAAATAAGCAATCGAAACAGCTTTTTATTTTTCATCAATACATTGTTAAGAGACAATGGCATATAAAGAAGAAATTATGCCGTCGTTCTAGTACCTATACTCTTAATTTTGATCTGAGTAAACAAAGTGTGATATATACTATTAAAATGGCTAATATTTCCTATTTTTTAAGTAGTACAGTTTGAAAAATATTACATAGGAATTAAAGTTACACACAATTGCTCCGTTTTCAAGTACTGAACGATTCTTCTTTCTAAAAATAATGTATATTCGCAAATAAATGTTGGAAACTACTAATAGATTCTGTTATTCTGTTTATGACTAAGAACTTTAAATAGCTGATTTTCGAGGGTAAAGTCTTAAATATAAACAAGAGGAAGTGCAAAACATTTTTTGTTTTAATAATTAACTGGCTTTAAAAATAATTCTCGTCGATAGTTTTGATGCTACACATGCAATAAATTTCAAAAATTAGATAAGAAATACTGTACGTATTAAGTATATTAATAAGCCTCTAATATTGAGAATATTTACGAAAAAATGTTAATTATTTAATTTTAAATTTAAAACTTAAATTTTTTAATTTTTATTCATAAATAATTCAAGCTAGAATTGTTTATAAATATTTCATTAATATTTTCCATTAAAAAATAGCGCTTAAAAGTACCAGTTATTCTGCTGCTCCAAGTAGAATAGTTGGAATCCCAAGGCGGAATCCCATTGGCAAAATTTTAATACGTACATTTTAATTTTTATCTACGCTTCCATTCGTGTTTAAAAATTCCAAATAGTTTCGTATAAATACATGTGCTCATTATTCAAATTAAGCTGAAACTGTGACAAAACGAAAAAATGTTGCAAAAAAAGAGCTGTTTGTTTTTAAAGACAAAAAATTTTATCTTTGAATTTGTCTTCTTTCTTGAATAAATGGAATCTTTTATGGGTCATGGATCTTACTCATTCACGCAATTAAACTCACTCTTAAGTCTTAAATACGTTACTACAATTTCAGCTATCTAACTTTTTTCATGTTTGAGTTATTTGATGACGAATAATCAGAAGGACGGATGGACATGTGGAAATGGGCTTATTAGGTGATTCTATGACCCATACGAAATTTTGTTTGTAGCTTCAATATTTGCAAACCGTACACTAAAATTAATATACTCTGACATATTCTGTATAAGTCGAGTAAAATTGCAATAATTTTAAGTTTTGTCTTTTAGAGAATACATTTATTTTGGAAGTTTTTAGAGAAATATGTTTAGAGAAACTTTACCATTTGCAGTTTTGCAAGATATTTGTTAAATAATAATATTTACTTTTTATCTTAAATCTCGAATAGATAATATTTGTCATAAACAAAGAATAAATTATTACTACAATTAATTAACTGAAAATAATTTGCCTGACTCTCGAATATCACATTCACCACGGTTTGTCGTTTGTTTGTGTCACTTCTATTTCTAAAGGTACCAAATAATAAAGTCACTTCTAAAGAATATAAAGACAAGATGTATTCATTTCCATGAAAATAAGATATTTCCTTCTTTGTCGTCAGTATGACATTATATTTACTATATCACCAATTTTATATATCGCAAAAGTTGTTCTTCTTCATACCAAAAAGAACAAAAAACATATTTTAATATTTTGTAAATAAAATTATGGGATCAATGATTTTTTTGTTGTTTTTATTATTTTTAAAATCCTGCAGTGATTATTATTTTTTTAAGTTATTTTTGTAAGGTAAAAAACACTTTACTTCACCTTTTCATCGATTAAAATGCTTTTAACACTTTCGTATAACGAGAACAAATTTTATTTGGGAAAATATTTGTAACTGCTGCGTATCAAAAAAAAATTTTCTTTCTGATTTCTATTCGAATACTTTTTGATTTAAAATTGTATTTATTAATGTTTAGTTGTCTTAAACTGAAATTAAATTAAATATTAGTTGCCTTAACACTCACAAATTTGATGTTTAGTCATATACAATGTATATATATTTCAATAAAAACCTGAGAAATTTCAAGAAAATCAGTATTAATTTTAGTGTGTTGTTATAAAACACCAGAAGAAAATCCATTAGTCCCACTTTCCATACCTTCTGCTGAGAATATTTATGTGATACAAAAAAAGTAAATGTATATATTTATATATAGTGTACATTAAATTAAAAATACCACACATTTTTCTTACGGGCAAATTCAAACATTTTTATTTATTTACTGTGATTTGAGTAAAAAAATAAAGAAAATGAAATGTCGGTTATAACATTGAATCTGCTTGCGTATGAGGCTATATAGGATTCATTAGTGTTGTTGAAAAATACGTTTCCTTTTGATTCATACTTCTTCACCTTTACCATATGTTTATATGATGTGTATAACGCCATAACAAAAATTTATGTAACTTCTACAAATAAAACAAAATAACAAAAATACAATACAAATGTTTACTTTAATAGCAATAATCGATTTCAAGCAAATTTAAATGATGTAAACCTATATCATGCATACATATTCAAAATTGCATCAAAATCGGACGAATGGCTTACGATATATCGACAATAATAGTAAAAATGCTCATTATCGAATATATTTACTTAAAAAATAGAATAAAAATACATTTTTGGCATCGATATAATATAAAATTTTCTGTGACAATACGCATGTTTTTACAAGGTATTTTTTTGTTAATTTTTTTTATATTATTAAGCCATTTTTCAAAATACTCGATTTTATCAAAATTTAAAATTTTATTTTGATCACATATATGCACATTAATTCACTCGATAAACGATTCATGCGGTATCTGCGCTTTAAAAAAAAAATAGAGATAAGTTTTGAGCGCTGTTAGCCTGCCCTAGGTAATCGATAGGTGGGATGTTGAAAATGACACCATCCCAAGCAGTTTCATTATTGTTTACCGCAAATTTATAAATATACATACGTTCATTAGCTGGGTTTTGCACGTTCGTGGGAATGAGTTTCGCAGACTGGCGGACAAAAAAGTTGCGCATGAAGTTCCATAATTTCGTCGTATACAAAATTATTTTCTTAATTAGGGTTTTTTATTAGGAACACAATATATTAGATATCATTAGATATCTCAGGGGTAATAATGGAATGAATGATTGAACATTTTAACAATTAAAATTCTTAGAACTTTAAAAAATATCATGGTCGCAATAATACGCAAGAAGTATGGGATTTTTTAACACAGAAAAACGTTTAAATTTAAGCATCTCTTCAGAAATGCAAAAGTTTTGAAACATTTGCTTAAATACAAAAATAGTATCGTTTTGAAAATTTTATAATTTGTATAGAATTAAATTCAACGTTGAATAATATTTTCTACAATAGTAATAGAGATAACATGAAAAGTCGCGAAAGAAAAAGTTTGTTTTAGCGTAGTTCATTTTCGTGTGGGTTTTCAATGGTTACGTTTAGTAAGGAAAGGACCACATATTAATGCAGATTTTACACATTCAACGGATCAGAATTTGGTTATTTAACCGCTTTTTATTAACAAACTTTTTAAAAACTATAGATGCGGAATGTTGTTATTGAGAAACAGAATCCTTGAAAATACTAATATATATAGAAGTGAAGAATTTTTTTGTTGTTGTGTCGGTGAAATTGATTATTTATCCCTAAGGATTTAATAATAAATTGATACAATACAATATTGAATTAACCTACACTATTCTTTTGAAAGGCATTTTGTTTTTTATCTATATAATAAAAATATCAAGAATTCTTTTCGACATATTATTCGAAATTAGTTTGCAAATAGAGTTGTATGTAAATAATTTTTATTTTTTGACGATTTAGGAAATCAATTACAATATCATATCATCAATTTATTTATACAGTATCGTATGTTTCTTTCTATATCCCAGACTTCTTCATAATTTAATCTTAAGAATGTGATGTCCTTTCATTATTTCATTATAGAAAATTTAAAAAATATAAATAAACAAACACAATAATAAAATAAATAAATAAATTCGAATTATATTACATCGCACAAATAGCAAAAAAAAAAAAATCATAAAAGCAAAAAAAAAATTTCACATTTTAAACTAATTCAAAGCTATTGATGGGTACTATTTCGACAGGATGTTCAGTAACACCACGCGTTTTATAATTTTTACAACCTTGGTAAATATCTTATTTGATCTGAAATAATAACCAAGCAACATACTAATAATTGTATTAGGATGTATCGATTCTGAATAAAATGAATATGTAAAGTGAAGTTTTCACCACAATTAAAATTATTTGGGAATGTTTTAATTTTTTAATATAACTTCAACATAAGGTATGATATTTTTGGAAACTCTTATCTACATTTTTTTCTTTCAAGCAAACTTCAATCAATTACTTAGCTTAAATTTTTACTTTAGATGCATTGTGATATATTTGTACTGTTTATTCTATTCAATGGATATCCTGGAATCATTATTTTGGCTCAAGTATTTTTATTTTTATTTTTTATTTTTTGTTTAAATGGCTCAAAGTATAAAAAATCAACTTGGTTTCTGGCAACTTTATAAAGAATTTAAGTCTGACAACTTTAATAATAAATACAAAAACGATTACAGGCAGAGAAAATGATATATTCTCAAATAACTGATTTTTGAAAATGATTTATTCTCTATCTAATTATTATATTTAATATCTTAGGTTCCTTACGACCATTTGTGACAATAAGGATTAATTTTATAATGACTACATTAGGATTTATACAAAAATTCAGCTAATTGAAGTGAACCCTAAGATATAATAACTAGGCTATTAATGACATTTGGTATTAAAAAAAAATTGTTCATATGAAAACATGATATTTTTAAGAAATGTTTTTAAAATATTTTTAAAATAATCTTTTAACGATAATTTTTGTCATTTTTGTCAAGCTGTTGAAGTTTTTTGTGTGGAGTGAAAACTTCTTTAGCTGCGTTTGACACTGTTTGGTATGATAGAATCTTATTAGTTCACACGAGATGCTTTTAGCAGTATATCAGTTGCTATACAGCTGACGTATTGTGCAACATTAGTATTGCGTATATCTCATGACTGATGTTTTACAGCCTATAATATATTTGAATAATAAAAAACCATATAAACATGCATATGATTGTTGGTCAGAGTGTAAAAGAATGTGAAAACCAGATTGATGTTGATAATTTAAATTTAAACATTATAAAATTTCTAATTTTAATATTAAAAGTTTTTACTTATATCGGCAGACTCTATAACTGCCATTTATTTAATTTTTTTTTATTCAAAATGAAATAAAAAAGTACTAAGAAAGTGTCAAAAATTTTCAAAGATCCATGGTAACAAACAAGAAATGTTTTCCTCTTACGAATTTTTATAATAGTTAAACTAAAATAAAATTTTAAAACAATTAATTTTGTATACAAATGTTTGTTCAACGATTAAAAACTTGCTTTGAACTTTAAATATTGCTAGTGTTGTATTTAAGAAAAAAATGAAGTACATCCTCATTTAACTTTGAACCTATTCTCCTAAAAGTAAGTATGCACTTGAAATGAACCTGCCTTTTCAAATGATTTAAGTATTGTTTGACACAATATTCTCGATTCACCTTTATTTTCGAGTATTTTTCATAATATGTCAAGTTAAAAATATCCATGTACCTTAGACTATAGAGATATATTTTTGGCCATGTACATAACAAAATCATTTTTTATATATTATATTAGAAACGAAGATATGCTCAATATAGGTGATCACAAGGGGTTTGATACAAAGGAAAGACTGTCTCTAAGAAATCGGAAATTAGAAGTCCTTCTATTATAATAAATGGAACATGAACGTGGCTAGATGAACAAACATCATTATATACACAAACACACAAAACATTTGATGTTGTTAGTTTGTTCCGACGTAGAATTTATTTTCAATTATCATCATATTGTTATGTATAGAATGTATCTCAGAAAAATTTAAAAACGACACAAGCTTTGTGCGTGTGGGTGTCTTTCAAAAATTCGTTGTCACTGAAAATGGATGATACCTATATAGCTTTTTACTTATATATCAAAACTAACATAATATTTATGTATAACGTTACAGGAAATTTCATCCATACAAATAAATCGCATTCGTTTTCAGGATTTATCGAATTAAATAAAATCTTATGTCAAACAAAACCTTAACGAAAATTTTGTTTGTGCGTTCAATATTTTGCATCGCCAGCATTACGAGCTTTAGACTAAGTGTAAGAGTAAATTTCGGTTATTTGCCCAAATTTCCTAAATCAAATTATTTTGTATTTTTTTAAATACGTATTTCGACTATAGAGTAGTCATCATCAATATGAATTAGCTAGTTGCAATGATTCTCTGAGAGTTATGAGTCTGAATGTTAATCGTTGCTAATTTGGTGACGGTTTGAAAACTAAAAATTTATTCGAAAAATCCCAGAGCTCTCATTAATAATTATATATAAAAAAAAAAAAGCAGTGTAAGAGGTAATGATTTTACTTTTAAATTCATGTGGATAAAAAGTTTATAATAGTAATAGTATTTTTAAAAATCAGGTTGTATTTATAAATCTAGAATAATTTTAAGAAAACCGTAATTTAAAATTTGTATTTTTAATGTTTATTTCAATAATTAATATTTATTGAAATTCAAGGAAGGTTCCTATGAAGAAAAAATAGCCCGTAAAATAACGTAAAAACCCCCATGCGTATGAATATTAAACAAATTCTCACTTGAAGTATGTTTCAAATTCGATCTATCGGAACCAAAACTCATAATTTTGAAATTTTTAACATATGTAGTTTTGGCAATTATACTATGTTTCGAGTTTTAGTATTAAACCATAAAATTATTACTTTTGTACCATTAATAAGCATTTCAAGTACCAACTAAGATAATATAATACCTATGATAGATAAGGGGCAATCCTTGTTATCGTAAAACACACCTGTCGTAGCACTTAATCTATTTTCGAAGACTATAGAAAAATATTTTATACTGTAGCAAAGATTCATTATTTATTTTAAATTATTTCTAATTGAAGAATTTGACATCAAATGTAAATTTTTCGTTGTAATTAATCCCTCTTTGTTATATTTTCCTTGTCTGCAAATAAATTGTGCTAGTGTTGTTGACTGATTTAAATGTCACTAAATGTTATTTTGATATTTTATGATATCGGAGTTTAGATTTAATCGCATTAATATAGTTTAGTGTTAATCGCATTATTAATTTTGGTAAAACAACCCAAAATAACACGAAAATTAATAATACCAATTTCGAGTTTTCGAGTTTTCGCCTATTTTTCGAGTTAACGACACTTTTTTAAGAAATTATCGTGTTTATGTCACATGCTACTACAATTTAAAATATGTCAATATTTAATTATTAGTTTTTGTTAAATGATTGTAATTTAAACACAATTCAAGCACAAATAACCGAAATTTCATTCGTTTAAAAAAAATCAACACTTTATAGACCAGAGTAGAAGCCTTAAAAACTGATAAAAAGTTGAAGAAAATTATAGTAGGATGAAACCCATTGGTAACGCAAGATTATATGATAAAAATGAAAGGAAAAATAAATTACGGGCGATCTGAGTTCGGGAAGACGTGTGGAAGGGGTGAGTTTTTAAGTGTAAAACACGGTTTTTTTCGATTTCTGGCAAAAGTACAAGTCCTGTGGGAAAAAGTTAAAAGGTTTCAACTTTTGTATTTACACTTTTTTCACATATCCTCAAAATTTTTCGATTGAAAATTGGGTGCTTTTTCGATATTTATTCAAAATAAGATGAAAAAATAAATATTTTAAAACAAAAAAATTATTGTGTATTTGGAACATAAAAAGGTAAGTTTTCACCAAATTTCGGAGAAAAAAAATAAAATACCTAAAACTTGGTTATTTTAATTTTCACATAAATTTTGAAGTTATGTGAAAAAAGAGTAAATACAAATGCTGTAGATCTTTATATTACCTACAACTTTGCTTTTTAACTTTTTTCCATAGGACTTGTAGTTTTGCCGAAAATTCAGATAAACCTCCTTTCATCAAGTGTATGTGTACCACAGCAAAAATTATCGGGTGAGCGCGATCCCAGCAAATACCAGGTAAATACCGGGTGCATATAATGTACCGGGTGCACACTAAATACCGGGAATCCGATAATAAAGGATTTGAAATTCTTCCCCTAAGGGTAGAATTGCATCCGCATGTAAACGATGTAATATCATTTATTAAAATGTGAAAAATAACACAGCAACGCGTAAAACGGGTGGGTATGCTTCAAAATATAAATTAATATCATAATTTATTCTGATTTGCCGCAGCTTCATTATTTAGTTATAGACAGTTGAGAATATGTTATTATATTTAGGAGATATTGATGTTGATTAGAAATAATTTATATAACAAAATAGAATTTAATTATCCCTTCTTTTCTATATTAGTGGTTCTGGACTTCCTTTTACTATTTTTCATCAAGTATATGAGAACCACAGCACAATCTACACGAATTGTGGGTGCAGAGGTACCGGGTGTCCCACATCAAACACGAGTGTATATATAAATATTTCGAGTCACGGGTATCCCACACCAAATCCACTCAATACAAATGCTGGGCATCCCATTAGAAAATAATTTCTGAAATTCTACCCCTAATGGGATGAAAAGCAGATGCAAAGTTTGTATGGGACAACGAAATTCCTTCGCCCAATCTGCTTCAAATTTTACATGCAATCGATGTAATATCAATTGTCACCGCAACGTGTCCGGGTATGCTTTAAAATATATATTAATATCATTATTTATTCTTATTTGCCTAAGCTTTCAGTATTAAGAAATAGAGGAAAGTTGTTAAGAATATGATATTATACTTGGAAAATGTTGAAGTTAATTAGAAATGTGGCAAAACGACGTTTGCAGGGCCAGCTAGTAATATATATATATATATATATATATATATATATATATATATATATATATATATATATATATATATATATATATATATATATAAATATATATATATATATGGATTTCCTAAGAAACAAATGAGAAACAAAATTCCTTTTATAGCTCATTTTTAATTTCAAACAACTACAAACCTTTGAATTGATTTTAAACTTAGAATAATCTTTCTGTGAAATCGATGTGTTATAATTTTTTGTTTTTAATTTTTTTATTAAAAAGTAGCCAATTCACATTATGTCAAGACTTTTGCTAACGAACATCAAATTAAATCATCCATTGGTACAGACAGAGCCTTTTACATTGTAATATCATGTAATAGTGATACTATTTCCAATTTATACATATGCATGTATATATAAATATAAAGGTATCAATGTTGTATCAGTGATTTCCTTCATCGTAATGTTCAATCTCACGGATCGACGATGTTGATCAACTCATGATGATGTTACCTTGTATTAAATGTATAGTGAACCTTTTTTAGAGATTAGGTAGTGTAATTCTTTTAGCGATAGATGATGTTTCATCGATATTTCTTTTTCTCGTATAATATAAATGCAGTGTTGGCTTATGTGTGTATATAATCCAATATTCAAAACGGATATTATAAACTAAATAATTTGACTTTATAGATTTACATTATTAATTTCAGTATTTCGCAGAAAGAATAAATTAATGCTTCGATGTAGATTTGTAGACGCAAAAGAAGCCATAACGTTACAGGAAATTTCATCCATACAAATAAATCGCATTCGTTTTCAGGATTTATAGAATTAAATAAAATCTTATGTCAAACAAAACCTTAACGAAAATTTTGATTGTGCTTTCAATATTTTGCATCGCCAGCATTTCAAGCTTTAGACTAAGTGTAAGAGTAAATTTCGGTTATTTGCCCAAATTTCCTAGATCAAATTATTTTGTATTTTTATAAATACGTATTTCGACTATAAAGTAGTCATCATAAATATGAATTAGCTAGTTGCAATGATTCTCTGAGAGTTATGAGTCTGAATGTTAATCGTTGCTAATTTGGTGACGGTTTGAAAACTAAAAATTTATTCGAAAAATCCCAGAGCTCTCATTAATAATTATATATAAAAAAAAAACACTGTAAGAGGTAATGATTTTACTTTTAAATTCATGTGGATAAAAAGTTAAAATAGTAATAGTATTTTTAAAAATCAGGTTGTATTTATAAATCTAGAATAATTTTAAGAAAACAAAATAATTTAAAAAATAAATTTTAAATTTAAGAAATAATTTTTTAAATTTAAGCTTTTCTTTTACTGAAAAGTATAAAAGTCTTCACTTAACGTTTTAATAAACGAAGTATTGTAAGTATCTAAGTATATAAGTAAATAAGATAAAGTATGAATTTAATACTAAGATCCACACTGTATATGAGCATTATTAATGTAGGGTGAGAAAGAAGCGTAACGATGAGACTTTAGCTTAGGCTTAATGTAATTATTTTTAATTTGGGGGCTTGATTAAAATGGTAAAAATTTTAATAAGTAATGTTTTAACATATAAATAATTATAATATATAACGATATAGAAACTTTTTCTCTCATTTTAAAACTCAGACTAAGGCTATGTTGTGGCTGAAACTTCGAAACATTAACATTTGCATAGATATCGTGTGTGAATTGTAACGACAAATTGAACGTTATAACCTAAAACCCAACTGATTCCTGATTACTTTTACCCAAATACGAAGATCCATACTACAATAATAACTTCCTTCAAAATTTTAAATGGAACCGGACACTCAGAATTGTTTAAATCTGACACAATATTAAATTACACTTGAAAGGATCCAGAAGGTAGAACAAGCACGCATCTGCGTATTTGAGATTGACTTAACACGGGTCTGTAAGTATTTTGGTCCTTGTGGTTAAAACACTCCTCTGTTAGATAGTGATAGTGAATATTTACGTTAACTTGTTGAACCATTCTTATGGTTATTTACCTAGACTTTATCTGAATGATTAAGTATTGCATACATTAAGTAGAGATTTCATACATTGAAGAATTTAGACTTTAGCTATAATTGATATGTTAAAATCTAGGAACAATAGAAATTACATTTGAATGTAGCATTTTGTATAAATACAAAAAACATTTTACAGATATTAGATACTTCCGACTGATATGTATCGCTGTCAGAAGTATAGCATAAAGTGTAGTTAATTTCTTTTACGCCGTTTAAAAAAAATCATATACCTACATTTTCCATACCTCTTTTTCAAGTTACATCTGAATCGATTAAGAAGACATTCTGAAGATACCTGATTCAGTATACATATTTCAAAGTTTCTTTTCTGGAAAATCAGGATTAAATATGTTTCTAAAAAGAAGAAAATGCATTTTTTACGTAATTATCACAAACGTTCAAAGCGTTTGAGGCATATAACTACAAGAGTAAAATATTATAAACGATGAAATTATGCCCATTATTGGTAATATATTGTGTTTATGAACCGAGTTTAAACTTATAATCGCAAAAGTTAAAAGAATTCTCTTTAAAAAAGACCCATTTTGTATACATTCAAATTACTTAATGTTATAAACACCTTTTGATATTACTATTGTATATGTCAGAAAGTTTATGCTATAAAATTCAATTACAAAAAAAAAAAAAAAAAAAACAAATAATAAAAATATAAAGAAATTCATTATTAATACCATCCTGATGAACACATACACACGGTAGATTGATTTTTATTTATATACATATAAAAAAAAAACGAATTTCGTATTATTCCCGTATTATAACAGTGAAAAAAAGTATAAGACAAGAAATCGAAAAAAATCTAGCACTCATTTTGTTCATATGGATGGATGAAATGATGACAACAACACATCATGAAAAACATATACAACACACTACATGTGAGTGTTTTCCTTGTATATATGTATATATATATATATATATATATATATATATATATATATATATATATATATATATATATATATATATATATATATATATATATATATATATATATATATATATATATATATATATATATATATATATATATATATACAAATATATAAAGTGGCTTAAAAAAAGATAAAGTATGTTTAAAAATAAGTTTATTCTATTGCCAAAGTTTTTACACCGATTATGGATTTTATATGAGTTGAACGTGATTGTTTCTGTTGTTTGAAGCCAGGAGAAATAAAATCTTAAAATCTTACCAAAAATCATTTAGTCCTTGGTAATCAACTAATACTTATCTTATTTTCTGCAACCGAATTTTTCCGACTTTTATGTAGCTTGTTAATACGGCTCAAAGTTAGATATTGTCATAAATTATTAAATTTGTCCACTAAAACTAAGTTTAAAGAAATCAATTCATTTGGATTGCTTTGCTTATTTGCAGTTTTGGCGAAGGGATTTTTCAACATGGCGATGTCAACTTACAAATAATATGTCTTTATCATAAATAACATAAATCGTTAATAAAAAAAATTACAGGCAATGACTAAGGATTGTAAGATGGTAGTATCATAGAATGAAGCTGAATCTTAGTTGCTTTCGCTATTTATAAAATGTATGCTGCTTTAGAAATTGTTTTGTAATAACATTCATTCCCATGATTTTCGTTTTCATGTTAGGGATTTATTGAGCCAAATTTTTGAAGTGATTTTTATCGCAACTTAATTTCGTACACAGAATCTCTGATTATATTTGAAACTCACATACCTACATACACATACACACTCAGATAGATATCTCTATAAAAACGTTAAAAAATGAATCATGCGAAATTCAAGTCAGGCAATATTGAGTAAGCCAATTTTTGTTGTTAGGACTCACTTTTTGCACCCTTAAGACCTCTCAGAACCGAGTATTACTTAAAACTGCTGTTTTTCATGAACGTAAGCCTGGTTAGAATTTATAACCAAAGTATTATTTTTATATACCTTATTCCAAGTTTGTTAGCCTAATTTTCTTGTACTCTAATATTGCGAGCCATTCTGTTAATATATACATATATATGGTCTTTGTAAGGTATCCATTGATTTGTTGACTTTCACACTTTGATAAATTCCAGTTTAGATTGAATCAGATTAAACACACACACACAGACACACATATATATATATATATATATATATATATATATATATATATATATATATATATATATATATATAAATATATATATATATATATATATACAGAAACATCAGTAATTCTATACAACATTTATTTGTTTTTGATCATTATTTTCTTGTTAACAAATTGATATGTGTATCATCTTCTTCAATCGCTACTCAAATCAATTAATCTTATTTTTCTTTTTCAATTTGTTGTGTTGCTATTTTTTTTTATAAGATTTTTTCCATACTATTATTGAACTATGTTTAGTGGTGAGTTAAAACCACATTATTTAAGCCATTATTATCTTGATCAGAAGAAACAAGAAAATTTAATTATTTATTGAAAATCATTAAATTTTGTAAATTTTTTTCCCATTTGTTCTCCATTTTTTTCCTTTACAAATGTACTGAAAAATAGAAATTACAAATTTTACTTTAGTTTAAAAAATAAAAATAGATAGTAGTATTCTTATACTCAGGTAGGTTTTTGAGATTACTGCTATTGAAACTGGACATCGCAAATATAACAAAATAAAATATGTAAATATATAAGAATTTTATCTTGAAATTAGAAAACGTTCATCTCTGATTTAAAAATAAAGCATCGGATTTTCGGATGTTTTTATATTAACACGTATGTAGCGCATATTTGTGTTGGTTGAATTTTTGTAGATGAGTGCATATTCTTTTACAACATAAAAAAGGAGTCTACTGTTTTAAGGGTTCATGTATGTGAGTGAGTTTATTTATTCGCTCATCATTTCAAAATACATTTAGAAATTTGGATGAATGGAATATCATCAGAATGATACCATTATCTCGAATAACAATGTACATCATCTCGTGTGGAACTTGCTTTATGGCGGCTATGTAGCTTTGTAGCTGGATTGGTATCAAATTGGAAAACTTTGATGAGTACATCTCAAAAGAAATTTTCTTGGGATCTAGTCACTTTGAAGCGTAAAGAAATATCAAAATATGGAATTCATAAAATTAGCCACATTACAATAACTTCCACATTGGGAAGTCAACAATATACATTATATACAAACATTTTCAACAAACCCCCGCCACTTCAAATTATTGCAAAGTGTGAAACAAATTAAAGGGTTTAAAGAGCATATTACCAATGTATATAATTTATTTGCACAAGTTTGTTAAATGTAGTGAGTGACATGCAAAATATTCATTTCATCTTTGGCGGCAAACAATTTAATCTGACTGTAATAAGACAGCAATTGTATTAATGAGAGATAGGAAGTGTAACATGAACATGACACTTAAATATATAAAATTAAAGTTAATGATTATTTTTATACTTATTCAGGTAAAGAAGTCGTGTTTTTGAATAATTTATTTGACGAAAAATTGATTGTTTGTCAAGTTGTCAAGTATGCTTTTATTGTATCAATAGGGTATAATACGAATTTGTTCCGATTTAACTTTGAAATAAAATATCAGACCTCTGAGGTAGAAGTGGGTTTATCAAAATTTAGACTGATATAGGTAATTTTAGTGGCCTAAGACAACAATAAAAGGTAAAAAATTAAAATTATTCGAAAACAGAATAGATCCGAATAAAAAAAAATAATTATTAAGGAAAAAATAAAATGCCAATAACGGACACAAAACTTTCTTGTTATGTATGAATATGTTTACTTAGTTAGCTATAACACATGAACTGAAAAGTCCCGGGCCTAACAAAGAAAATACAGTTTTTTTGGTTCAAAATTAGATTTATTCATCAAAGTAATCTCCATCAAGAGCAACGCAATCATTCCAGCGCCGCTCTAACATTTCAATACCACTTTTGTAGAACGATTTATCTTTTGCCTCAAAATAGGCCTCAGTTTCAGCTATAACCTCTTCATTCGTGCGAAATTTCTTACCGGCGAGCATTTTTTTCAGGTCTGCGAACAGCCTGTAGTCGCTGGGAGCGACTACTACAATTCCGGTTTGTTACGTTTAAACATGGCCAAACACTGCTCAGAATCATCAACAATTTCTCGTTATTGGTCAACAGTGAGCAAACGAGGCACCCACTTTGAACAGACCTTTCTCATAGTCAAATCCTCATGCAATATAAAGCCACACGTTTTTTTTGATATCTTTACGATGTCATCTAACTCACGCAACTTCACTATTCGATCATACAAAACGATTTTGTGGATTTTTTTAATGTTTTCTGGTGTTACCGCCTCATTTGGACGTCCACTGCGTTCTGCATCATCGGTGTCTCTTCGGCCACGTTTGAAGTCAGCAAACCAACGTTTTATTGTTGTTTCTGATGGAGCGGAGTCCCCGTAACACTTTTCAAGCCAATGCTTCGCTTGAACGGTATTTTTTCCCATCAAGAAGCAGTGTAAAATTAAAATAAGAAATTGTTTTTGATCCATTGTTTTGAAAATAACAAAAGTAGCGTCACTCTTAGCACAATAACTCACAAACTAATGAATAGAATATCATGAAATTTTAACAGCTGTCTTTTGAAGGTTAGTATTAACGGAAAAAATAAAACTGCAATAAAACTAGCACCATCTATGTTTTAGGGCCGGGACTTTTCAGTGCATATAATATATCCGGAATGTATTCAAGGAATGAGTTGTGATTTAGAATGAATTTTCTACATTTCAATCATTTATTTTTATTTTGAATTTAAATAATATTTGTTGGTTTTTGCCGCTTGAAAAGTTTGATTCTAAAAAACTCCTTGTTAATGGTTCCAATTTTTAATTGTTATTGTTATTTTATTTTTATAACATATTTTAAAGTATATCAGGTGATATATATTAGGTAAGGACTAATTTGTGAATCAAGTAATCAATTACATAATTAATGTTTTAACATTAATTAATATATTAATCATTCTGATTTCAATTAATATAAATTAATAAGTACTTAATTTATTCGAATTTCATACACCGTACATACATTTTGACTAATTAATGAATATTCTAAACATGATTATGTATTCTATGGTAGACATTAAAATGGTTGGTTAATGAAATTTATTTCAAGTAAATTAATTTACTTGTAAAGTAGAAGGAGGTACATTGATTTACTTTTACAAGACGATTAATATGTAGAACATCAATTTTGATAAATTTTGATTTAATATTTTCTTAAATAAATATGCTAAGATTAATAAAACATTAATTTATTTCTGGTAAAAAATAACAATAAAAACACTGTGAATATTTGAATTCGTAGTAACTTTTTTAGTCACTTAATTTGTTTTTAGCTCCTCTTTGTGGAAGATGTTGTTACATATGTTATATATTTTTGTATAAATTATTTTAAAAAATTTCTTAAAATTAAAAAATTTGTACAATTTTTTTAATTAATTTATTTCCCAACACATTATGATTGATATCATCCTCCAATCAGAGGATGCCTGACCCTTGTTTGAAAGTTTTCCAGCTTTAGGTAATAATCGTAGTCACTTTTTTACTGTTTCATGATTCAAGTTTTGTAAGCATAAATCTTTATAATAAATTCATTCATTTTGTATTAATTGATAGTTTTCAGTTTTACTTTTGAAAAGCATTTTTTTTTTCGTTCAACTTTATACGTGTTTTGTTCATCTGACAAAAATATTCAATAAAACCTTTAATAGATTGGCATTTATCAACATTTTTCAATTTCGCATTTCAATACAATGTCACAAAGTACCATTTACCACGGAGTGTCGGTCGTATTAAATAATAGAAGGTTTAAAATCATAATAGTCAATGTTATACAACTACTAAACTTTGCAATTTGATTATATATTGAATAACTTGGCTAGTGAATTTAAGTTGTTATATAAATGATTTTTGTGATACACTGCGATCATTTTTTATGGAGTATAATTTTTGTAATGCTAAGTAATATTTTAGTATAAATTAATTTATATGAATTTGTTTCGTATATTCCTGAAAACTCCTCGATTGGGTGTTGTTTCCAAGATGCTTTATTAAATAAGGATGCTATTCTTTTTTGCAGCTCTTAATTGATGATATCTGTAATCGGTGTCTGTAAACAAATCATACAAGTTAAATTTGATACATTTGTACTTTTCGATTGAGTAGAAATCTTGCATACAGGTGTAAGTCGAATGATAAATCTTAATTTCCACACATGCAATGCTTCTACTAGTCTTATTTTGGTATGTCTGGAAGTAAAACTATTATTTTATTTAGCACAATAAATTAAAATAATGTAACTTTTGTTAACTTTTTTTAAATAATAATCTATCTTCTTATTCATCATTTAATTCTGTATAATTTTTGCTGCTTTCAAAAATTGGTGGATAATAAAAAATGACTATAACAATTATTTGAAATATAAGATAATATATATGCTTCAATTGACATTCGGTATAGCAAATACAACTCGAATTCCATTGAATTTTATTGTAATGAAATCATTTTCACAAAATTGAATATTGTTCAAAAAATGATTATGGCTATCATATGAATAATGTATGATAATAAATATTCTGAAATTTTATATATTTAGTTTAACTTTCTCATGTGCTTATGTGTCAATGGTATATGTACGAACACCTATAATATTTATATCACACCCATAGAAAAGATACCATCGAAGTCTGTTTAAATGAGTTCACCACAATAACACATAAATGATTTCTAATAATATAAACTCAATAATAATTCTTTTTGATGATAAATAAATTTTGAAAACAACTCTTAGATGATGCGTTGATATTTAGTGATTATCCTTGTATTCGTTTTTTGATAAAGCTTATAAATAAATACGTAGTTTATATTAGTTATAAGTAAAATGTTTCATTTTTTTTTTTTAAATATACGCAATTTAAAAATAAAAATACAAAAAGTGATACGTTGAAAATGAGAAAGTAGCTTTAAATTATTTGATTATAATAATAATAATTATTATTATTATAATACAGACTACACATCCTAAGATTGAAGATCTCTTCCAGCAGACCTCATTGATCTGTGTCTGAGGCTTTTCTTGCTGACTTACCACCTACATAATCTGTTATCTTTGCTTGAGAGTTAAGTTTGAAAATTATTACTATTAATATTACATTTCGAACGTTACTCCGAAACCCGCTTGGTCTCCTCTTTAAAATTATCAGCGAGAGTGTTTTTTTTTTTCAATCCCTATTCATTACATTTAAGTTTATGATGTGGTTACTAATACTCAATACAGTGATATCTGTGATGTATTGAAATGATAAAGGTTCAAAACATGAATAATTATGCTTGTTATTTAGGAACTCGACGCAATAATTTATAATACATTTCTTAATTAAAAAATTACTTGAATGTTAACGATTAATGCGAAGCACCAGAACGTTAAACGCCAAGTGTATCGCGTGTAGGCGTGAGAGCTCAGATATTGAATTACAAGTTATATCCATAGAAAAAATTTATAAATTTAAATACCTTGGACACACCATTTTGTTTGGAAATAGGAACGAAAGAAGTAGAAATTTTTGTTTTTGAGACATATTCTCTTTAACAACTTACACCGTGTTCTGAAGTCAAACTCTTTACTATATATAAGTCTAAGTATATGAGTCAAATGCTAAATATTATTGAAATATCATTGGTGAGTGGTTCCACTTGTTTCAGACATCAATTATATGGAATTAAGGACCCAAAGTATTAATATTTCTATCGTTATTGATCCATATTTCATTAAAATTATTTCGCATAAAATGAAATAATCCAATCTGTGTATCAAACACAACCATATGCTAATCCGGTTGTGCTAGAAAAATATTGATTGCAATTGGCTTCAAATTTCAATCACTGGTATTTTATGTTCCATGACAACCTATGAAAAAGTATTCAAAACATATTCAAAATTTATCATAAGTATCTAGGATGGAATATAATAACCGTGTGAAAACTATGGTCAAAATATAATCATATGAAACAATCAAAAACTTATTTATGGAATGCTCAAGTTATAAAACTTTATATTAATATCATATGATACTTATAGGATTACTCTCTGAACCAAAAAAGATAAATGTAATTGTACGAAAAAATTTACTTCATTATCAGTTCAAGGTTTTAAGTTAATTTGAAAATCAAAGTATTTTAATTGCAAGTTATAGATTAATATAGGTGACAACCTTGATGCGTATGTTTTAACAAATTGCCAATAGCAAACATAAATTCTAGAATCAAATATAATTGATCTAAAATTCTAGTGTGTGCAAATAACTGTCACAAATCTTGATACTAAAGCTCATCAATACACACACAGCTGTATATATACATATTCATATATATACATATATATATATATATATATATATATATATATATATATATATATATATATATATATATATATATATATATATATGTATATATATATATATTTATATATATATATATATATATATATATATATATATATATATATATATATACATATATATATATATATATATATATATATATGTATATGTACCTATGCATCTACATATCCATCTAGGTACGTAAACATACATACGTGATGTTTATTTCCCTTAAGCACATCAATGTTCCTGTCCAAATTCATAACTCCATCCGATCTAAAAACATTCTGCAGGGTGGTCAATAATAATCAACCCCCCAAGAGGAACAATTTCTGAATTAAACAATGTTGCTTCTTCAATCTTGAAATAAAATACAAGATTTATTATATATTTTTATATTAATAAATCGGTATTAGTGTGCGTGACTTGGAAATTAGTAAAATGAGGTAGTAAGCTATAAGGCTACTTAAGCCACTACAATCCAGGTTAAAATATAAAATTTAAAAAAAATAAGTTAATTTTAAGAAATAAGTATCTTCTTCCAACGAAGGCAGAGTGGCACTGACGACACTCCGACACGTGCATCAGAAGAAAGAGACTCACAATCGAGATGTGGCAAAGACGCTGGGAATCTTCAACAAACGGAAGATGGATGTATCGCCTTATTTCAGACATCGCGACCTGGTTCAACAGAGATTGATCCTCTATGTCCAAGTTGCCCACACGAAGAAGAAACGGCGGAGCACATTTTCTTCGCATATCCCCGTTTCGCTGCAAAGAGAGCAGAACTTAATGCTGTTCTCCATTGCCAGGGTACGCCTGAAAATCTCTTTGGCCTGATGGTCCGATGTGAGGAAACTTGGATAGCGGAGGCCGATGCAGCGGCCAAGATGATGAAGATTCTCCAAGGAGATCAATTAAGGAGACGTCCACAGCGGCAATAATGAAATAGGCAATAGTCAGCTAGTCCTCCCCGGGCGAAGTAATGCCTGACGGCGGTTCCGCCTGGGTTGCAATGGATTATCCTCAAGAGTTTATGGTTTTAGCTGGTATGTTCTAGACTTTTTCTGGTGCGAGCCCCGCACCGCGCCGAAAGTCTCCTGGAAAGGTGACTATCCGGCCAGTGCAATTTTATGCATTTCCCCCTCTTGATTCAAATAATTTATATATATATATATATATATATATATATATATATATATATATATATATATATATATATATATATATATATATATATATATATATATATATATATATATATATATATATATATATATATATATATATATATATATATAAATTTCTTTTTTTTTTTAAACCACTATACAAAGTTTGGTGAAAACAGTTCAGGTATTAAATATAAATGTAATACGGGGCTTTGCTATTTACTTGGTGAATGTTTTGTCAAACGTCATTTCTTTTCAAGAGCCGGGGGAGATTTCGGGTCAAAACCAGAAGCACACATATAAATATATGATAATGGTTTGTATCAATAATACATGTATGATATAAACATCGTAAACTAACAATTCAAAGTAAATCTTTTGGGAACATATCGTGTAATTGTTTTATTGCTGACTGCCGAAAGACATTATTTGAATGCACAATATATGAAAATACACTTCATGGTGTTTTTAAATAAATTAGAAGAAAATAAAAGTAAAAAAAACGAAACAAAATAACAAAATATTTATATGAATTGATATTGTCTAATCAATGAACGTTTTTCCGCAATAATTTATTCGAATAGCATAGATCGATTTGAAAATTTAACAGTAAATAGGAAAGATGCCAAGAAAAAAAGTTAAATGGCGCGGAGAGGTGCTTTCAGAGGATGTTAACTAGCCTTTGTAGAGGAGGAAAAAGTTTATGATGAAAAAAATCAAAGTATTTGGAGTTGAATTCTAAGCCAAAAATGTAATTTAACCATTTATCGACAAGTAATTATAGAATTGTTAGTTTTTCACTAGTTTTACACTAATGCTTGATAACCCTACGGAAATGAAAAAATGTACAGACAAATTATGGGCTCCTATTTAATTTATTTATCTATCAGATTTGTTGTAATACAACTGGTTGAAAATAACGGTCTAGTCGCCAACAACAACGTTTGGAGCATTAAACAATGAATGACTAGGTTTACAATTTTGAAAAAAATATGCTTTACACTTTTGAAAGTAGCTTCAAAAATAAACCAAAATTTCTAGAACCTTCCATTATGAATGCACCAGCATATTATTATATGCGTCTATGGTTTCAACTTTATTCAATATACCTGATTCGAAACTTTATTATTGTTATTATTTTTGGTTGCAAGCTTTATCACTTGTACTTATTATTTATGTGCAATAAAATAAAATATGTTGTGGTTTTTTATTGTAAGTAGGTAATGCCGGTTCTTATGTCTTACCTGTGTTCTGTTATTGTTTATTCTGTTATCTATATATATATATAAATCAATTGCTGTTCTTTAGTCACACTAAAACTCGAGAATGGCTGGACCGATTTGGCTAATTTTGGTCTTGAAATATTCGTGAAAGCTTAGGGAAGGTTTAAATGGTGAGAAACATAAATAATAAGTAAAGGAAAATACTATAAACGACAATTTAATTTTCGAATACAAAATGATATAGCTGTGAAACATATTTTGTATTTTTTTTCTCACATGTTTCAAATCATCATTTCCATAGAAAACAAAATCTAATTTTAAAATTCACAATAAAACTTCTTAATCTCTTCTCACTAGCAGTTTGACGAACAATCAACTATATCAAGTGTGCATATCGCATTGTTCAAGTATTACCGGAATCATTCTTGGTTCAGGAGGTCCATATACATTTCATCAAGTGTATGTGTACCACAGCAAAAATGACTGGTGATCGCGGTCCCGGGTGTACCCCAGCAAATACCAGGTAAATATCGGGTGCATATAATGTACCGGGTGCACACTAAATACCGTTAATCCGATAAGAAACGATTTGAAAATCTTCCCCTAAGGGTTGAATTGCATCCGCATGTAAACGATGTAATATCATTCATTACAATGTGAAAAATAACACAGCAACGCGTAAACCGGGTGGGTTTGCTTCAAATATAAATTAATATCATAATTTATTCTGATTTGCCGCAGCTTCATTATTTAGTTATAGACAGTTGAGAATATGTTATTATTATATTTAGGAGATATTGATGTTGATTAGTAATAATTTATATAACAAAACAATGTTTACCCGGGTCAGCTATTCAAAATAGAATTTATTGATCTCTTCTTTTCTATATTAGTGGTTCTGGAATTCTTTTTACTATTTTTCATCAAGTATATGAGAACCGCAGCACAATAGTCACGAATTGTGGGTGCACGAGTACCGGGTGTCCCACATCAAACACGAGTGTATATATAAATATTTCGTGTCACGGGTATCCTACACCAAATAGTGGGTTACACATCAAATACCGGGCTTCCCATACGAAAAGATTTTCTGAAATTCTACCCCTAATGGGATGAAAAGCGGAGGCAAATTTTGTATGGGACAACGGAATCCTTCGTCCAATCTGCTTCAAATTTTGCACGCAATCGATGTAATATCAATTGTCACCGCAACGTGTCCGTGTAGGCTTTAAAATATATATTAATATCATTATTTATTCTAATTTGCCTTAGTTTTCAGTAAAAGGGGTAAAAAGTTTCTGTTTCACGTATTAATATATCGATTATAAAAATAATTGTTATAATAATAATAACAGTCGGGATTTACTTCTAGCTTTTCAGCCGTACACGTCTCTAACGGAGATCGCCATCTTTATAATTTAAATATTTATAAAAATTAATTTTTCTTTTTTTTTTTACTCAAAATATTCCTAAAACAAAACTTAAAATTTTGTAAAATTAAGTTTTCTATTTGTTTTCAATAATTCATTCATAATTTTCTACATTGAAAATAATCTACATTGAAGTACACTCCGGATTCGTGTGATTTTTGAGCTTAAATTTTACAATGTAAAATTTCCGGATTGAGTCAATATATCTGCCATTGAATATGCAACTTTATAATATTTGCACATAAAAATTATAAAATATTAGTTATGTTTATAATAACAATAATAATAAATAAAATGTAAATCAACATATATCTAAATTATAAATAAATAGAAAATTTCAAAATATAAATAAAGCAGTAGTTAATTAATTTTCGTATGAGATTGTTGTCGGTATGCAAAGAGAGAGGTTGTTAGTTTTATATGGAAGAAACTGTTATTACATAGACGGTTGTATTATTTCATATTTATGTTAAAAATTAAATTACATTAAATCAATATTTTTAAACATAAAACTATTTTATTAAATGTGAATGTTTTCAACAGAAAATACATTGCGCAACAAGTAATTTTAAAATTGGAAACGCTGCACTGCAAAAACAGATTTGTATAAGGTTGCGACTTAAGTAGCGGCGACAAAGCGTTGAGACGAGCTTTTTTTGAGGCATTTAGTTCTCTATGAAGAAAACCAAATGCTAGTTTTGATTTTACCATGTGTCAAATATGACTTTGAAGTATGTCAATAATTTTACTCTATTATTTAATTATATTAATTTTATGTTTCACTTTATGTTTATGTTTATTTATACCGTATTAGAGCGAATTTTTAGCCTTAAAACTATTATTTCGTAGGTATAATAGGTATTTTGCCCGCAAAACATTATTCAACGTATTTTTAATTGTAAACAAATGTAAACACTGCGTTCAAAAATTTGTTAGTAAACGACAATCTAATGAAATTCTCATTTTATAACATACGTCACCACTAACTATACTGCAAAAATCGCTGATTTAATTAAATCTAAATGAGAAATTTTTCGTGGTTGTATACAACACTCAAAAGTAAAAAATGTTAAATTTAAAAAAAAAAGAACCACCTTCAAAAAATTAGCTTAATAATTTAAAAATAATTTTAAATTAAAAGCATCCATAAATAATTTCTTTGTGACCGAATACCTTTTGGTGGGTTGGTGTCGACTTCTAATGGTACTTTATCACAAGGAAATTATTTAGAGAATTTTTTAATTCAAAATGATTTTTTACTTTTTTGTTCATTTTTTCTATTTCTTTATTTTATCAATATAGCGTCATAAGCCAGACTAATTACCTCCGATGCCTTGTACGCTTTATTCCTTAATCTTTATTCTTTATCCTTATTCTTTATGCTTTATACTATATTCCTTAGTGATATCTACCGGGATATATATTTTCCCTGATAGATCCAGACTACAATTATTATTCTTTACCAAATCACTCCGAGAATAGACAATTTGGCTTCGAGCATCTTGAAATTCCGTGTTCAGCATAGCCGAGATTTTCTGTATAGGTATCGAAATAAGATGTATTAAATGACTTACGAACAACTTGTGAACAATCCAAGAAAAGATTTGAAATTCAAAAACCGAGTTTTCTAGCGAATTTAAATTGTACACAAAATAATACATCTGCTGAATTTCTTAGAATTTTAGCAGAAAATTCTGCATTACTATGTTTTTAGGGAAGATAGTATCTACAGAATTCCAAGTTATACTTAAATTTAAAATTTGACATAGTGTTTTTAAAAGAGCTTTAATACTGAAGCGTTAGCTAGCGAACAGCGTATGTATATTTGTATACATTTTAATTTAGTTTGTTTCTATTACTGAATTGAATATGATAGTATCCATTTGTGGCTTTGATGAACAGAATTTAAACCTACGATATTGTTTAAAACGTATGTAGTACAGCTTTTGAAAATTGAATAAATTATATCGATATAGCCTCTAATTGTATATTTCTCAATGATGATTTCTCGTACAGCTGCAGTGCATATGAGAAAGACAAACAAATAAAATAAAAAAAATGTCACCCCATGCCATTTATTAAAATATAGAAAATTAAAAATATTAGTAATTATTTCAAATAAGAAAAATTCTTTAAATTTTATCATTACATAGTACCATTAGTCAATTTAATTATTGAATTATGGTAACTTACTTTTTCTACCAATTCACTCTACGTGGCCTTCGTTAAAAGACTTCGTTCTAATTATTTTTTACAGTAATAGGGCTGAAAGTGATTATATAACTGATTCGAGATAAAGATTATTCGTTATTTCATTTTTTAAATAATATTATTAAGTTATCAGAAGACAATCTTATTGAAAAAATATTATACCTAAAAATATTAAATCAAGCAAAATGTGGCATGGATACAGGTTAAATTTTATACTTACTATAGTCTTAGAGTAATATACCTATTTTAAAACTAATATAGTTTTATACAATAGTTAGAAACTATTATTTCTGTAAATAATTATTGTAATTGTAATCCATTCATTCTGTAGACAATAACTTATAAAGAGAATTTCTCCAAAAAATCATTGGACCAGGCCCAATAATGGTGAAGGTATTTAAAATTATTAGCAGTATACAAATGGTCGGAAAATGTAGTTATTCATAAAAAGCGATAATTTTCATACAATTCTCATACTATATTATACAAATAACTTACCAGTACTTAATCTCGACTTTCCAAATTTACCAAATTTATCGATTGAATAGTATGCCTATTTTATATTTATAAAAAAAAACGGATTTTTGCATTTTTCTAGATAAATTTGAGGTTATGAAGTTATGCATAGCTTAACCGGAAATACAAAAAACAAATATTACGCATAAATTTCCACCCCCGTCCATACTTCTGAAATATTTACGGAGTCGATTTTTCTTAAATATTTACACACTTAACTACATTATACGCCCATTTGTATACTGCTAATAATTTATCTTCTATTTTGGTATTTAAAACGGTTTGGCACTGGTCTACATCTGTAATATTTGTAATAAAATATACTCAAGATAGTAACTGTCGTATTTCTCCAAATTAGATTTTCACAGTCAATGTGAAACTAAATATTTGTCTTTTTATATTTATGTTATAAAATGAAAACGACAACGTTGAAAAGGTAATATCAACATATATCACACGTGTTACATAAGATCAAGATAATAAGTACATGTATGAACTTTTTTTATTCTATTAAAATTCAATTCACATTCTCAATCAGAATTGGGTAACTGAAAAAATTACAAGGTATATGATATGTTATGATTATATCATATGAAAACTTGATAAAAACATCATAAACCACATAAAAAACTATTGCAACAAAAAAGCGTGTTATTTGATTTTGGCAGTACTTCTTTGAAGAATCAGAATTTTCAGCATACCAAAAGCTGAACTAAATTATAACCAATTTAATTACTGAATATACAAATATACCTAACTGTCTTCGTGACCATCGCCGGCAACAAATATTTACAACTAATAATAACGGCACTGGCCGATATATATTGATGAATAAACGTTTTTCCAATCTATTTAGTAACTGTTATATAACTAAGATCAACAAAATTTTTTTTATTTATTACGATTCAAAGTAAACAGAGTTCAAGTTTTATAAATTTATTTTTGTTTTCAAACAATTTTACCAAATGCAATTAAAATTGAAATTTTCAGCTCTAGACACATCTCAAACGATTCCAAATTTGATCAATAATTATTCGATAGATTTACAAAAACATTAAAAGTAAATTAATAAATAATAATTTTTATTTTCGAAATTTTCGAAATTATTCGAAAGAAATTGAGAAATAATTCAGTCAATTGAATTGTTGTAAAACTTGTTTTTTAGTCTATATACAATTAAATAAACATTTCAGAAAATGAATGAAATTTCAAAATAATCACAAATTAGAATAAAATTAGATATTTTGAACTATTTTTAATAAGTAAAATACTCTTATTATCCTATTATCGTTTTATAATGTATAAAGTAAAGTTATAGATGCATATAATAATAATATGTTTTCTAATTATATGTTAAAAAATTAGTAAAATAAATAAAATAATGGTTCAAGTTGATATTCAGTCTTTTAAGTATGTGTTTATTTAATAGCTAAACTAGAGCTGAGATTTGTTTTTCCAAACATTTTACGAAGAAATGTTTCATAAAAAGTTGTTTGTTTATAAAAAAAAACAAGTCTAATAACTTTTAGACTAAAATTAATATACACGAACATCTTACATATGTACAGTTTAAAAATTTTTTTAACAACCTTTAATTTTCTCTCAAAAATTTATTTACATTAAGTAAACACGAAAGCACTTATGACAATTTATTACAAACGTCGCTTGTTTTGTCTGGTTTATAAGAAGAGACACCCAAAAAAGCAATAAATTATTGACACGTATGTGTGTTTTATTGATACCTCGTTTTACACAAATTGATTTCTGTGTGATCATTATATGTACGAAAAAAAAAATTGAATTTATGTAGGTTAAATTTATATCGAAGAAGCAACACAGATTTACCAATATTCCTTCCTTGTCTTTATTTTTGAGATATTACATAGATACTGTATACATGTTTTGTATGGTGCGATGTTCCAATACGGGAAACAAAAACGTGCTGGGGATCTAGTGTATGAAAAACGTACAAAAACAGAAGAGAGATATCTCTCTGAGACACAATTGAAGTAGCAGCGTTACATATTAAACATAGATGATGAGGGCAATGAAACTGAATTTCAGATTCTGTTACATACATATAGATAACATTGCCACCAACTACCAGTAAAAGTTACAACATTTTCAATATTACTATAAGGTAATATTATTTTTACTTAGTAACAGAGAAATTATATTATATTTTATTATACAGTATGCTAATTTGAATGTTTACACTGAAAGTTTTGTGCACACATTTTAGATCTACTTTTCGTTGAACTTTTGCTGACAAAAGTTTCACGGCTTTAAAGGAGTGTCGTTCGAATCATTGGCGAGATAAATATTTTACATACTCCAAAATAGTTTGGATTTTATTCCAAGTAAAGGTCCATTTACAAATATCAGTCACGTCACAGTTCAGTCACCAGCCAGTCTCAGTCAAAATACCTCAGTCAAATCTATACCATGTCCATCGTTTATCAGCTTACTCACAGTTCAGTATTCTTGCTATTCTTGTACCTTCAATAGTTTGTTGATTCCCACACCAAGACAAAACAAAATTTGCTCAATCAATCACATTGTATGTAAAAATGTCTTTGGAGACGAATTTAAAAATGACGATTCGTGATACAAGCCGCACTGAATCGCTGAGATTGAAATATTTCGGACAAGTGTAGATAGATTATCCTCCATTAGACTCTATAGATTAATATTACTTCTGACTGGAACGGAATGATTAAACTGTGACATGAAATTTGTGTGAATAGAACTTAAGTCACCGCCCTGATTCGTTCTGATTTTTAGACCAAATTTTATTACGTTGGATAGTTATTTTGGTGAAAAATCATTTTATACAAAACTTTATTCCAAACACATAATAGTTTTAAAAATTTAATATTAACTTAACAAACTGTCTACAATGTAGTGATGTACATTTTATTCATACAACGAATATTATCACAACTATTCAATACTTAACTTCGGTTTCGAATTTCATTATTATTCAGTTTTGTTAATTTGATACGTAACAATTTGTTACTTCCCGTATTACTTATGTGACAAATCGATCTATCAATATTCACAAACAGAAAAATATTTAATGGTATTTAAAGTAGTCAATAATAAACACTAGAATATTATGAGAAACATAATATTCTAGTGTTTATAACAATTGTAAGATTTTCGAGAATAAATTTAATAAAAATTTTTATTCGTTCAGTGAGTCTGTATTAAGATTTACAATGCGGTATCCATCTTGAGTTCAATATAACAAAAAATAGACAATATATTCACTCTATGTAATAATCATAATAGTTATGCTAGGAATTATATTCATTTAATAAGAAATATTTAAGATATAATCTTCGATTGATTAATCAAATATGTGACTGAAAATTAAATTATAATTATTCACGGTAAATTTACAATTGATAGTGAATTATTTATTAGTGGATTAGTAACTCTCTATTACTTTAATATGAATAGTAAAACTAAAACTGCTTATTTTGGTATGTTTTGGAATGACACACTTAAAACTTTCCTCCCAATTTTGAAATTTAAAAGGATAAACAGACCAATAAATATTAGAAGACAATTGTTTAATGCATTGACCGAATAACTTATTATTTTTGATAAAGTTTTCATGATAAATATGTGTTCAACCGGCTTTTATTTTGAAAAACTCATTTTCTGCATGATTATTTTATTAAGCAGGCACTATCTACGAGGAAATATGCCACCTTCCAACTATAAAATATGTTGTCTGTCTAACAGATTTTGTCTATCACAATATTCAATTTGAACCGGTCATAAGCTACGTCAAAAAGAACAATCTCTTTTATTTCGGAGAAAGATCTAACAAAGTTTATTTTTTATCTTCGTTTAGTTTTCTTACCCTTAATTTTCCTATTTAATATGATGTATTCAATAGAGTGTTATCTTATTACATGACCCAAGAATACTGCCCTAACCTAATTATTTTAAAAAGAACATAAACGACAAACCTCACTTAACACATAACAAATATAAATTTAGTTTTATTTGTAATATTTCTACAAAGGTATTATATTTAAGCAAGTGCTTAAATTTCAGAAAGCTCTGTTTGGCTAACAATATACAGTAAGATTCAAACTAATTTTATTTTTCATTTTCGCAACTGCCATACATACTTTTTTCTGAATATTCTATCCCAAACCACATTCTTTGACTCTTCCTTTCAATTTAATTATTATTTTTTGTAAAGTTTCTTGAATATTTGAAATAGGTAGGCTATTGTTGGTGTACCGCAGGTTATTTATGTAATGACCATTGCTATTTATACCAAGACTGGAATCCAGTTTTCTAAATAGATGCTAAAAGAAAATCGCAGACATAAAGCATCCTTGCCATACTGCCCGTTCTATATCAACTAAATTAGTCTTAGTCCATGTTCTACTTCTGATTTAATGAAATTGTTTCCCTCTGGGTATTCTTTGGTGGATGTTATTTTTGGCCTTGTTTTAATAATTATTTCCCTCTGTTTCCCTTTTGTATTCTTATGATTCTATTTTCATACTATCGAACTTTCGATTAGTACTTTTATATACATTAAATATATTTATTTCAAGTTGTTTTTTAATGTTTTTTATTGCGTTCATTAGAATGTTTTTTGTGGCGTTCATTACGTCGTGATTCATTTCTACTCTCATTTTATAGTAATTACTAACTTGTTTAATTTTTTTACTTTATTATTATTAATTTATATAAAAATTAGACTTCTGACAGTGACCACCAAACGAAATTATTAACCGCATAGCGATTCAACAGTCAATAACCCAAATATAAGCTAAATGTTTATGTGAATACGTATATTTTTTACAGTTTATAATTCACAAAATTATGTTTTTCGAAATCTAGGCATGGTAACATTTAACATCAACAAGAAAACAAATAATATTGTACTCAACACTTATGAAGTTTGTATTTTTCACTTCAATGTAATTATCTACTAAATATTATTATCACTGTAACTAAAGTAATAATATTTGAACAATTTTACAATTTAATTTTCATTAAATCTACTACTTGTAACAGAAAACAAAAATGCTCTTTAAAACACTTCTTTACATATCGAGTTATATAAAAAATATACCACAGATACATACTTATAACAAGAGTCTCGTAGTATGTGAAGCTATATGTTAGGCTTTAGCGATAACTTGCTTAAATCTATAAAATTTACAACTTTTTGCTGTATTCAAAAATATATTCAGATTTAAAACTGTAGCTTTATTTCACTTATAGCTTTAAATATGTTAAACACTTTAAAAAGCGTGTATTTATGACTTCACAGTGGAAATTTCATATAATAAGGCCGATTTTGTGAATCCTAAATTTGAATTATTTTTGCAATTTAGGCTCACTAGAACCCGAGATGAACATTTTTATGTAGGTTCCATTTTTTTGTCTCGATTTTCTCGATAACAATTAATGGTAACGTTGAAGTGACTGTCATTCTACGTGTACTTGTGTGTTTTGAAATTAAATAACTTTTTAGAAAAATAGGTCGACATACTTTTGTTGAGGATAAAAAAACTTACCAAAACTTCCCATTTCCATGTTAATAAACATCTTATTTTTTAAATTCGCTCATTGAGGACCTTGTGAGTCGCACCTAGACCACTAATTTAATTTTAAATAGATATGATATAATCAGCGTATTTCATTTATTGCCAATAATATGTTGAAGTTCCGTTATAAAAGTAAACAACAATGTACATAGATAGTATAGCAGTTATGCAGATAACATAATAACAATAATAATATTAATAATATAAAATGCAATGAATTGTAGTGGAAAATAAAAGAATGTTTAGCTGCTCCAGTACCGAGAAACAGCATCGTAGACGTACGTATTCGTATATAATAACAGTATCATAGAAATATCAAAAACAAATAAAATTAATAATAATAACAACTGTATAGTGTATTTTTTATATTCGATATACATATTGCTACAGAATGATTAAAAGTCTTTTATTAATATGCATATATTTAGTTGCTGGTATTCACCACTTCACTACCGTAGACGTACAAAAATGAAATTTAATAATATCTTTTTTAATTGTCAATTTTTTACTTTATCTACGAACTACACGTCAAAAGGAGGATGCCATCCATATGAGTTGAAATTTCGAAACAGGAACGTGGTTGCTTGTGTGAAATAAAGCTATTTTATGGTGGTAGTTTATTGCTGAAAAGATAGCTATTTTGATTTACAGCACAAAAAGTAACGTTTTGTAACTTGCTTTTACTCGAACGGGTTTTTACGTACTTTAATAGAGGTCTAATGATTTATTGTTCGTTTTTATGTAATTTCCCGTCAAATATCATTAATTAGCGAACCATCATTAATTTACCAAAGTTTAGAATTACGATTTTATCAATATTTTAAGTCAATACGTATTGATTTTCTTAAGTATCAAAAATATGTTATTTGTTGCTTGATCAGTTATTTTTTTGCTACAACTTTCAATCCTCCATGTAGAATGTTATCTATTTCACAAGGGAGAATGAAGCATAGAAACTAAATGAATAAATATGTAGTATTTAAATGAAAAATAATTCAGTATATTTTATATCAATTTTTCACTGTTATACAGAATTCTTACCAAATTGTAAGGTCTCAGAGAACTGCAATAGTAATGTTTGTTGCATATATATTGAAGTTATTTTGCATCGAATATATAGGTATTTTACGTAAAAATATCAGTTGAAATAATTCGACTGAACCTAAGAAAATCAATATTACTGTAATTTATCACTCGATCAGCATATCTAAACATACAATTTTTATAGGTTTATACAAGAAAAATTGACTGCAAAATCCCTCTCTGGCAAGATAACTCTAAGAATATCCAAAGTTTTCTAATAGAATATGGCCGTTCTTAAGTTTAGCACAATGCACATTTGAACATTTGTTGATTGAAACGTCTTTTAGCCAGTAAGCTGGTTTTGTTATCGGCGTGTTATAGTAACAACAAATTATACGTTCAGAACTTCCAATCCTTTAAGATTCTAGACGTTTCCATTTCTTTCTGTTTAATTTCTGCCTATGTCTCAATTGTTTATCGCTATTATAACATACAATGCAATAATTAATATAATGTAATAACTGTTAATATAATAAGAACATATATTAAATGAAAACTCTTACGTTTAAATGAATATCTTGTTCATTTTTATAAGATCCAAATTCGTTTTTAAATTAAAAATACTACGCTATTTACTTAAAATATGTAGAAGAGCATTTTGCTACAATTTCTCTTAATACATATTTAAACATTTGTCCATTGATCCAGAAAAAACTATTTTTATTAAATAAATTAAAAAGATTATGTGCAAAAATTTCCTATTCTGTTCTTTAAATATAAAAATATATATATTATACAGTTAAAAACCTTAATTATTTCAAAAGCAAGCAGCAATTCTCATTCCATATATACATTAAATGTTAAATGCTATCCAATTATAAAATTCCTTTTTAAACTTGGTTGATTGTTCTAAAACGTATTCTGCATATCAAAAACATTACTAAATGTAAGAGTTTAGTTGTGAGATACAAGATATACCATATAATGTGTATGGACCTACTACTAATAAAAAAAAAAAATCCAAACATTTGTATACTGTCTTACCACCCCCGTATTTCATAATATAAAAATCGTATAAATATATATATATCGGATGTACCAAAAGTTTGGTAACAAGTTAAATAATCTTTGTCTAAATCTATTAAGTTTATTAATCTCCTACATAAATAGAAGGGTGGTATAGGTTTGTTTCTATGTATGCGTGTATCAGAGAGTATTCTTATGCAGTTAGGCAAAGTAGACAATGCCTATAGACCCCAACAAAAATTTCATTAGAAAAATATAAATAAAAGAAAATTGTGAAAATAATTTTATCTAATTTTAAGGAAAATAGATCACGGTCTAATTACTTTCGTTTACCATACAATAACAAAGGTTGTTATGTTTCGTATAGTTCGATTCCGAATTTGTACACGAAATACACGTTTTGAGATCCTTTGAGACCAGGAAACATGGTATTTAGAAATGATACTCTTATTGTGTATGTAGTTAAAACATCTCCCGAATCAAAAAAGCTACATTAATAAAATTTATATTTAAGATTCGATTAATCTAGTGAGAAATTCATCATTTCGTAAAAGTTCACCTACGAGGTACTTCTCTTTGTGGTTGCTGATTTTTAGGTTTTAAAGTTTTTCACGGAAACGGTTATAACGATTTTTTTCCAAACTCAGTATATTCACACATCTGTGTAAGCTCTACAAATTTGAGTAAAATATTTCTCTGGGAAAATTCAAATGAAAGAGAAATTTCAATAAATCATATTTAGCTACATTTATAATATTTTACATACTTTAACGGTTATTTATTAGTTAATTTTATCAGTAATTTTAAGTTTTTTTTCAGCCGCTTCAGATTTTTTTTCAAGCTTAATTAATTATTCATTTAAAATTTAAAATGGATAGTAGCTTTGAATATTGGAACTATTATATAATACTTCGACAATTCATTGTTAATTTTTTTATTTTTATAAAATTATGCTTAAATATTATACGTATCTGCTTCGCCTTCGCCCATTTTATCGAAACTTTTCATATCAATAACAAAAAATGCAATTTTTCGACAATGCTTAGAAATTATTTTGGCCTTTTTGACAGAAATACAATACAAATTTGTCATTTTCCTTAATCATTCCTCATCGAAAGCAAAAGATTGCATTTCTTCATATAATTTCCGTTTATTTAATTTGACTCATCATCCCCCTTCCATACCGCTCAGGAAAATTACAAATTGAAAAACAGGAATATCGGTCTGCTTAATTTTTATGATGAATATAAATTTTAAATTTAATGATCCTAGGCTATTCAGATTTCGAGAAATTAGTGGAAAGTCTCATATTTTGTGAAAAACATTCTCCTCCTCCCGTTTTTTATTGATGTTGTTTCCATCTAATCTCCATCTAATCCATTGCTTACTTCAAGGAACAGATTTTTTCACTAATATCGCATTTTATCGAAATTCGAAAAATGTTTAGTCTTAATTTGTGGAATTGAACTTGGTTTAAATAATCAATTCAATTTTATTTTAATACAACTTCAAAATTCTATTGTTGGTTCCATTAAAAACAGATAATAAATGATAATATTTAGTATGCAAAATTACTTAAAATCAAGTTGAAAATAGCAGAAAGTTGTATATAAATGGTTAATTAATCCATCTATATTTATAAGCATTATTCATATCGAAAATTATCAAATATCGAAAGGTATTATTAGGAGAAAAAATAGGGTAATCAATGATACAAACCGTACTGAATCATGGATGTATATAAAGTCAGGTGTAAATGGATAAAACCATAAAATAAATATCAAATATAAAAACAAAATTAAATATACATGCACATAAAATTTCAAACTGACAAGGAATGGGAAGTATTATTATGTTTGAGTGTATGTGTGTTTTTTTATATAGGTGAAAAGGGCCTACGAATGATGGCAAAATTTATATTATTGTAGTCTAGTGTATATATTTTCCATGCAGTTCGAAAATGAAAAATCGAGTTTCAATCAGACATACAATTAAAGTTTTTTATTTTTCTGTATTTTCCTTGACACTCTTTTAACGTTTGACGATTAACGTACTATCTGCATACCCCATATTTAAACAAATTAGCTGAGACTGTGTTTGATTTAGTTTATAATTTGTAATGTTAGAAAAATATTGAAATCATTAATAAAATCTAGTAATTTCAATTGGAATTGTATGGGAATACGAGTAAGTTGAAGATCTCCCTATTAAGTTTTTGGTTTTTACATAAATTCAATGAAAATTTGTCAGTTTGGATCCTATTTATAAAAACTGAAATTTACTTTATCTATCATTTTAATCTATTATATTAATTTTTGATCGTCGTTTACCTTATAAATAAAACATCACTATTAGTTTTATTGTACACCTTCATATAAAAGATAATACACAAATTAAAATTTCTAAGTGAGTATGATAAAACTTTGTCAAAAACATTATATCCAATTTAGCTGAAAATACTTTTTATTAAAAGCTTCTATCAATACTTATTTTGTGATAAACAATCTTTCACTTTATCACAAGTCTAAAACTTTACCAAGTCGACGCCAACGAACAAATTTTTAAAAATTTTCTACTTTTTAGTAAGTCAATTCTATTTTTTGACTATTGTACACAACTACTAAAAATTTATTTCGTTTTTAGTTTTGTATAAGTAATGTTTTTATTAACGAAGTCATTTATATGTAGGATTATTAACAGCTTTTAAGCATACGCCTTTACCTGATATCTTTGAATTTTCGCTCACAGATACAAAAAATACGTAATATTACATAATAATACTCAAATTAAATAATTAAAAATTTTATAGGTATTCACAATATTGACATGAAACGGAGAGCTTGTCAAAGAGCTTTCGAAAGACCTCCAAATACGTGAACAATAATGTGCATACCAAATTTCCGTATCATTTGGATCAATTTGTTTTAGTCATTGTGGGAAAAAATTGAAATATAACATAAAGGAGTGTACTTCTAAAAGCTGTTGATAAATCCCCTTAAGGTGCCCAACTGAGCCCAACGTAACAAGCATTTTTAAATTCAGAAACGAACAAGTTACGTCCGCACACATAATCAAATATATACTGAATAAACGAGAACCTACTATTTTTTATTGAAGTCGATTAAAAATTATTTTTCTATAATTTATTATCTAAACTTTACGGAGGGATGTTAAAATGTTTTGCACAAATTTTCCCCAGCTGCATATGCATGTTAATAAGAAAATAATTAATATGACTCAAAAGAGCTATATTTATACTTGTTTGTGGATGCATTTTATAGGTAAACAAATTTATATAAGAATACTTCGAATAAAAATTATGTTCCGTGTAAAACATAATGTATAAATTTATTAGTACAACCAGTATAATAGGTACATGGATTACAATAACAGTGGGTAAAGATGCTTCTTACAGGACTTGGAAGAGTGATGAATGAGTGTACGCGGTTTCATATAAAATACATTGTTAAACGAAGAACTCCTGAAAGTAGTAGTACACCTCTCTCATATACCCTACCTTGCATTGAACACATCTCCAACAAACTATCATCATATATAGAAAGTAAACATAGCCTCCATCAAGACAAACATGTTAGTAAGTAATCGTTGAGGGTTACACCGAGTCAAACATCCTACACTACCGTTAAAAAAGCTTCAAAATTACGTAGATGGTTATTGTACATTTTTGAATACTGGCTGAATAAATTTTTCAAATATTGTTTAGTTCGTCATTTATTGGTTTTTTAAACGGCTGAAATTGTTATCAACAATATTAAAGTTCGTAGTCAACAAATGCTTAATGTAAATTGTACAACTTTAATAATGTCGAAAAATTGAATTTCAATATTCCAGCTTTGCTTGCAAATACAAATTTTATTGCAAATACCTTTTAACCAACAATTTAAGTTATAAAGTAAGTTATCACAATAAAATTTTTAAATTAAAATACATACAAAAGCTTATAAAATAAAGCATCGCCATTTATTGGTTAGTTATTTCTGAAAAAAATATGTAATTACTTTAATATTTTTATTCAAAGTTTAACTTTAATGTTTTTATTTGAAATTCATACAATGAAATATAATGCGGAAGTTGCATAAAAAATTATAGAAGGTTTATGGAAATAGATACTGCAACTTATACTGTGACTTTTTATTTTTGATCTGCCAAATAAAAAATGTCATTTTAATTTTTACCATGTTTTTTTGCTTAACCCCTTTTACTTCAACATTTTAACATAAAAAATTTGAGCAATTACTCCTCGCCCATATATGACTAGTTGTAAAAATTTGGAAGATCAGATTGTAATAATAATATTAAATATAAAAAACTTGAACACATTAGGGTTTTACAATTAGTAGTTTAACTGAAGTATAATTGGTATATTTTATTTTTTTTTTACTTCTATCAACCTTTTTTTTCTAGAATGTATTGCTGAAAAAGAATTAATTAATTTAGTTAGTAGAAAGGGGAAGTGGAAATTCATTTGTAGTAGCTAAAGTATTTTCAAATTTCAATCAAAGTTTTTAATGTATTGGCTAATGATGAAAAACAAAATTTAAAGTAGGAGTTTCCGAAGATCATGAACATAAAAGTTAATTAAATTTGCATAGATTTAACAAACTGAAAGTCATGTTGTAACTGTATTTAAAAATGACAGATTTGATTTGAAGTCCGTTGGTTATAAACATAAGGCAGGATAATAAAATGTATATCAAATCGAGATATAATTAATTTATAATGTGTTTGTTACCACCCAATTTTGTATATATTTTCAACAGTACTGTAGTAGACTTTCTATATATTGAAGCTAAACATTACAAAAGAACAAACTCATACATACGATATATAAATATATATCTAACCATTTTCTTCTTTCACATTGGAATTCCAACGTCTCCACATGTACAAGCGTATATATATATATATATATATATATATATATATATATATATATATATATATATATATATATATATATATATATATATATATATATATATACATATATATATGTGTATTACACAAAACGTTATACATAGCTATATAATATAATATTGTTACAATGTTCTGAGTAGATTGTATTACTAAAATAAAACGACGAAAGACTTTCTGCTTTCTAGGTAAAAATATGGTCGTGTTTTATTAGAAATACCAAGGAATGTCTTGTAAATTTAGGACTATAAATAGTGAATATTTAATAACCCCTCTATATTTATAAAATTCACCCACCCACACTAAATTGTTGTCATCTCTCGGAAACTTTCCTACAATGCACTAAGCTTAAACCATAATATATAAATGCCATCAAGTTGTAATGCAATATTAAACGTGTACTTGTTTAAGTGAATAAATGTTTGTTTGTTAATGCGAGGTTAAATGTTATTAGACGAAATAGTTCTACTTTCATTTTATACATTTTTTCTTATGCAGTAATGATATAATCTCCTATTAACTTTTTGATGGAAATGTATTGTGTTTATTCTGAAAATTGCAATTAAATATAACATTTCATCCTTACGATTACAGATGTAATGCATCCTGAGCTATAATTTAAAAAAATTACATGTAAGCGTGTATGTTTGATATAAATTAACTGGAATGGTAAAACTTTTTATAACATATTCACTAATAAAAAGGAGTTATTTGATTGGTATTTCAACAATAATTTTCTTAGTCTTTATGCCTTCTAAACGATTTATAAATTTTAAAGGCTAGGCAATCTGGTCTATATTTTCATGCATAAACATCAAACATCCTTATTCCAGTTAATTTTACATTAGGAAAAAATAAAAAACTAAATATATTTTGGCGTATTTAATTAGATTGGTGTTAGATTTATTTTGGAAATGAATTACTTTTTTGAGGAAAAGAAACAATAATTTTTTAAATAAAATACAATTTTTTTCTAAACAAATCACTTTAAAAATGTAATTATTTTTGTATATATTTTTGGCACTTATATTTTTCATACTTTTAACATGCTTTGCGATAAAATTAAACATGAGATGAGGGGAGACACCATTGGCTAAAATACAAATTTTTAAGCTATAAAAATCAGCACATGAGATAATTGTCATTAGAACTATCTTAGCTTTTGAGCTATCGGCTTCGACTATCGAACAGCAACTAATTTTTAATGACTTGTCATGTACCTTCGAAATGGATCAATTAGTTTTTCCGGAATTATTGTTCGTTTTTGTGTTATATTTGATGTTAAAGGTTAGCATTTCAATTATATTTGAATGGCAGTCAATGGTAGGTATATACAGAAATAAAAAACAATTTTTTCTATTATTCTTTATATAAGTTTCATTTTTATCTTCACATATATCTCGATCAAATATAAGGTTTTTGAGACATTCATGAAAGATTCATAAGATACATTTTTATATATTCAATAGGCTTTCTTAACCACGGAGTATTAAAAAATTATTCACTTTTTGAAACAAATTTAATGTACATTCTTTGCTTAGTCTTTTTATCGATTTCTGTAGCTATTTGAATAATCACTCCCAGGTGACGTGGCTTCAACCCTATTTTAAAAATCGTAGTAATTTTCAATTGGTACATAGTTTTTAGTTTTATTTTCATTTATGGCTTGACAAATAGCAATCGATAATCAAATTTTAATGTTATTGTCTCATTTTAGAAGATATTTAATTTTTTTGTTAATCGAAAATTCTACATATAAAACGATTCACGAATAAAGATAACAGAAGATTAGTTTGTGCAGAACATTAGATGAAAACTTATTGATTGATCTTCGTTTGAGAGTGAGATATATTTTACGATTATTTGTTATGGATTTCGCCTGCTTTTAAGTTTTGATAAATGATACCGGTCATATAATAATATCAGTAATATCAAATTTTCATTAATAATTTTAATTCAATTTCCTATTTCGTACTTTAGCAACCAAACTGATGGGTGGAAATCGATATTGACACATACCTCAACCAAATACAATAGGAAATTACTAATAGCAATAAAAAAACTTATATCTATCAAATTCATCGATTTATTTGGCTTAATACTCAAATTTGAATTATCATTAAAAACTGCAAGGTTATCGAAATGATTTTTGATGTTTCCTATAAATTAGCAAATAGTATATTTTTTCGAGATATCGAGATCAAATCGCTAAAATTCAAACAATCCAAGAACAATCATTTTAGTATTTTTAAAATTTCAATACATTGTTGTTTTGCATTCCCTTTAATAAAAATATCGTTTTAATTGTTTAAGGTAAATTAACAAATTTTTTCGAAGCTTGAAAAACATTTCCTCATAAGTAAAAAATTGATTGATATGTTATCATTGAGTTTTATACAAATCAGTTTGTTTTGAATTATTATTATTATTATTTATTTGTAATTTTTTTTTTTTTTTTTGTTAAATAGAAAAAAAATATTTTGAAAATAATTATTAATTAAAATGTTAATAGTTAGGTATATTTAATATACGAGTGTTATGAAAAATTTTTTATAGTTATGCTAGAAATATTTTCTTTCAACATAATAAATGAAAAACTCCTGCAGTAATAAAACATAATGTTTTTAATAAAAAATGATAAATGTATTCTAAAAAAAAAGTTATATATTTGTTACAACTGTAAACTAATATTCATGTTAAAATAAACAATTGGAAATAGAGTACTTCTTGCTATTAATTAACTTCATAACTGATTTATAATTAAAAATTAACAATATATGTGATGTTTTCTTGTTACGTATGAAGTGTAAAATACCCAAAAGATAAGGTGAATCGGCAAGATTGTTTCAAAACTATAAAATTAGGTATCAATTTATTTTAAGTGCATACTTTCTTCTGGGAATATAGATTTGTGTGAAATAATATTCAGCGTTATTTCTTTAAATAAAATTTTCTCGCAAATTTCGGATTTTATTATAGAAAAAATAAAACTCATCTTAAAAAAGTTTTTATAATTTTAAAACAAAAAAATTAAATGTTGTTTTTTATAATAATAATAATAATAATAATATTTGGATGATTCTTTATTCTACAATACAAATATTATAAAAAATAATCAGGAATGAGTAATTCATTTATAACCGTTTTTATAGATATAATTCCGGTATTTTCCTGGCAATCTATGTGAAAATCATAAAAATTATAGATAGGTAGAATAGTTTAGAATACAAGATAGAGGATCACAAATAAAAAAATTTAAAATTTAAATACATTTAAACTATAGGATTTTTCAGGAATTCTGAATTAATAAAAATTTTAAATTCTAATCGTGGCTGAAAAGTAGAAATTTTCAATTGTATACACATTTTAAAGCTCATATACAGGCTGAAAATCTCGCATAATGAAAAATAATGAAAATAATATAGGTAAATTTATTCAAAATATTCTAAAGATGAATAATGTCGGGGAGAATGTAACAAAAACTAAAAAATATATGATTATAAATATATAAATAAATATCTAAATTAAATACAATATTCATAGTCAAGAAAATCAAGTAAATGTAGCTAGCCAAGATCTCGACCAATGAATAATAACTACGCCTTGTTAGTACTACTATCAGAGCGACGATAAAAATTTTCAACAATGTTTTTCTATTTCTTCTTTTACTTCTGGGCTATTTAAAAATTTCTTATCGTTTAAGTACTTATCGTTTCACATGTAAAATACCAGTAGAAATACTATTTTCTGAAAGATTATTCTGATCCTTTTTTCAATTTCGAATATTATCTTGCTATCTGACGCTGTATCCCATCTGTAAATGAGCATATATCATAATTGAGCCAAAATTTGCATTGCTAATATGTTTTTGGAGAATGTTGATTCACTATTGATTAAATTGAGTAAATTAATAACACTGTTAATGTAATTTGATGCAAATGTCTAAAATAGCTAATTATATATTTCTTTGAGAAAATATTAAATATTTGGATAATTTGGTGATGATAAGTTCGAAATGTATACTTCCCATAAATCTATCAAATTTCGATATTTAAAAAATTTTAGAATTCTGTTCCAAGTATTACCAAAATGTCAATATCTTTCTTGAATTTTCATTTTCGTTTAAATAATTTGGTAAAAACCATTTTCATGAACATTTTATGGAAAAATAATTGTTAATACGAAAACTAAAGGTTTAAAAAAATCATGTTCATTGTTACGGTTTTTGAATTGGAAGGCATCCTCAAACATTCGCAGTTAAAATCTTAAGAATTTTTTCCTATTACGAATTTTTAAAAGCTCTTGTTTTAATATAGTTATTAGTTTTGGTAAAAAAAAATGCGATAGGTGACATGGGACACCCGGTGGGAACTAAGTCCCTTTCAAATTTTCCTGTTTTAAAAATGTAAAAGTCAGTTACTTTTATTACTTTCAGCCTTTGTCTCTTGATTCATTCTGACGGCACAATGAATCTTATTTATTTAAATGAGCCATTCTTGTATATATATATATATATATATATATATATATATATATATATATATATATATATATATATATATATATATATATATATATATATATATATATATATATATATATATATATATATATATATATATATATATATATATATATATATATATATATATATATATATATATATATATATATATATATATATATATATATATATATATATATATATAATTGGAATCTCGGAATCGGCTCCAACGATTTTCATGAAATTCAGTAAATAGGGGTTTTCGGGGGCGATAAATCGATCTACCTAGGAATCATTTATAGAAAATGCCATTTTATTTGTGTTTTATCGAAAATTTTTTATAATGTAATGATATATTTGTTTAATATTTATAGTCATATAGTCATTGGATTGGCTAAGTGGTAGCGTGCGAGGCTCTTATAAGATACTTACTATTTAAAAAAAAATAACTTTCGTATAATGAGAGAATTTATGTTAAAGAAAATATATATTTATTAATTTAATTTAACTTAAACTGAGCTTTATTGACTGCGTTGACTATCCTTCTCCAGTCCTTATATTATTATATTGTAATTAATTGTTAGTATTCAAATAAAAATTATTATTTTAATGATGCCAAAGAAGTATAACTTCTGACGCGCGTACATGTACACGCACCCATTTTTTTAATATAATATACATAAATAAAAAATTATGTTGTGTGTTCAATATTTGTAAGCATTAATAAGTTGTTTTCACCACTTAGATACTACACCTGTTATTGAAAATCTATCATAATATTATATACTCTTACATGATTATTTATATTCATAATTTATTTATATTCATAATGAATGAATTATTTATATTCATAATTTATTTTTATATAACATAATAGTTCTTATATGCTTCTATTGCTTCTCACTTGTCGTAGTTATTTATTATTCACTCTCCGATGCCTATAAACGAGAGATTGAAATTGATTATGCTTTTGAATTAATGAAAAATAAATTAATATATATTTATTCTTCTTAATAAAAATGTCGATATATTTTTTCTTAGCCTCCATCCCTCAAACGCGTGATTATTCATAAATGCATATTCCATTCTTTCTGCCAAAAAATTTATCAGAATCCTCCACACAGAAAAAAAAACAAAACTTTGCTTTGCCGATTTTTTTTTTTGAAAACATTAATTTGGTATTCATATAATCTTAAACGTATTGTAAGTATGTAAATGACATTTATGTGTAATAATAATATTGTATAATGTAAAATAATTATGCAAGAAAATGCCATAATAAACAATTCTGTAAAGCATTGTCGTTATGCTTGGTATGTTTATGACATTCATAAAAAAATAAAATAATAAAAATACATTAAGAAATACAAATATTGTTTCTTTTTTATAAAACGCATAAGCTTACGATTTACAAAAGTCGTTTCAAATGATTACTTTTCTAATTTTTCAGCTGTTGAACAAATTTCTACTGGAGAAAAAATTATAAATTTATGAATCATTACATCGTATTTATTTATTATCTTGTTTTCAAGTTTTATATACGTTTGACCCGTATATATACTATCTATCAATGTTGGGGAATCCTTAAAGAATCAACTTTCAAACGTCCTGGCTGACACATCGGGGAATATTATAAAATTTGTTTGGGAAATGAAATTTGAAGATTTTACTAAAAACTTTAAGCTAATAAAAAAAGTTTTAAGAGCAAACCAAACGAGGAATGCAATTTTATACTCAGAGTAACAGACACTCCACTAATTCATTATAATTATGTTATAAATAATATTAATATTCAAATAATAATAATATTTAACTGAACAATTGATTTTCTAGTTAAAAAGTATGCAATGCATTCTTTTAATTCATAGACCTGCCATTGTAAATAGTACATTTTTTTTTTTAAACTTTTTAGTATTCTAATTACAATTTTTATGTGTTCTATTTTTGTTATTAGTCCAAAGTAGATGCCTTTTTTTTTTTTTTTTTTTACAACAGATCTTTATAAATTTTGAAAATTTTAATTTTTATTTCAAGAGTGTTTACTGTACGTACATGGATCTGAAGTTTTTATTATATAATGTAATCTATAATTAAGAAAAATTATCAAGGTATGGACATTCAAAGTTCCATATTAAACAATGAGGGAATTAGACTATTTTATGACATCAACTTTTAGTTTCTACAAAAAAATTACATATGAAATATAGCTTTCAAAAAAGAGATAAAAACAGTTTTAAGTCTATTTTTTCATTTTGATGGGAGATAAAGCAAATTCAGAATTAGTCCGGCACCCTATTTTGTGCCTACAAAAATGTTTTATTATATTTCAAAAGTGTATAAACTGTAACTATGTAAGTTATACATACCAACGTACCGTTAAACAATATTTTATAAGTGCTAACACGCAATTTAGTATATAAGAAAGTTATATGTGAGATTATCAACAATATAAATTTTTAACAACAATAATATAATTTTACCACCAGCTGCTTAAAATCTATGATGACACATCACAAACATATGAAAATTGCATTATGAAAATTTACGTAGATAACTTTTCACAGTACCCACAAATTACATTTTACCTACGATAATGTAGTAATAACATTTAAGTTATTCTACTTAGCTGTAATAATTTATTTCCTGTATAAATAAACCATATCTTTTAATTACAATGTAATTATTATAATATTAATATGTAACATATAAAATGTTGAGAGACGATAAAATATTATTTAAAGAATTCGCTTTAATAGTAAACGAAACTTTAAAGTTTAATTAATTTGTAATAAGTTTAAAAATACAATAAACTGTTTAGCAAAAGCGTCATTTTATTGTGAAAACGTCATTTTAGTGCCATTTGCTTGTATTCAACATTACAAATATTTCATTGATAACTATTTATTAAAGTATAATTATGATACAAATAAAGTAAAAATTACGTCTCGTTTTTATATAGAATAATTCAAAATATTTTAATTTAAGTCTAATGTTGATTGTAAAACTAGAAAAGCTACAAACAAAATTTTTGTATTGGTTCTCATAGAAATAGTAGATTTCGTATGTTCCGTACGTATTTCTGTGCGTCATCAAGATAACTAAAAAACGACAAACTAAGCTAATCGTTTTAATGTTTTGAAGACAAACAACTTTTGTTTGAAACATCGTTTTGTAAACTGATTAGATTCGCCGCTATGTCAACTTAATGAATACGAATCTTAAAATAGTTCAATTATTTATACTGAACCATGTGCCAAATATCTCAGCAATTAAACAATAAACAGAGTTAGTTGATATTTTCGTTTGTTTTGCACTAACTTGATTATTTGTTCTTATTTTAAATTTATTAAAAATCTAGGCGCAACGGTGGTGCGCAAGGCGAAGTTTCGCCCTACTGCACACAGTCTATATTTTAGACAAAATACTTTGAGGTGTTTCTACCGGGAAATCACACGGTCTATGATTTGTCCGAACATTCATGTTTTGGTTGCAATGTTAATAATAAAAAATTAAATATAAACTAGTATTTTGATACAAAATTCGATTATATTTTTTTAAATACATTATCAATGTTTTTTTTACGAATCAAATTGTTTCAAGTATAATTTCACCTTAATTGAAATTTTATTTGTTAATTGACTTCGTATTTTCATATACGTAAAATTAACCTTTAAAATTGAGAAGTAAAGATAAAATACACTTTTTTCATAAATGAAGGCAAGCAAAGTTCTAATCTGATAAGCAAAGTTCTAATTTGATAATTCATAGGAATACTTACCAAAAAGATGCGAGATCCTTTCAAATACATAAATGTTAAAATAAGGAAAAGTTTTTGTCCAAAAATTTCGAGCTATAAAAGGAATGAGATCAAAAATTGTGTTCTTTAATCAGAATTTTTTTATTTTATTCTAAACTCTCCAATCTTCTTATTTATTCCACCATTTCCTAATTAATGATAATTAGAACTTTGAAAAATATAATAATTAATATTAGAGTCATACGTTATTCTTTTCACTTGGCGTTGGATTTTTAATTACGTTAAAAGAAAATAAATAAGTTTAATAAAATTCATCACCATGCTGAAGAGTTCTTGAAGGTGGAATTACTGTAATAGTAATTATGTTTTGAATATATTTTTCAAAGTTAAAATAATCCTTAAGTAGGAATTGGTATATTTATTAAAAAGATTATTTGAAGATTTTCGAACAAAATAAAATATTTTGATTATAGAACTTGGAGACAAGTTTTAATCTAATCCCTATATAAGCCGAAATTGTTGGACATGAACTTGGTCCTACTTTCACATTTATGTTTTAGAAATGACAAATTAATAACAATAAATTAGTTAACTTTCGATCGCTGTAAATCTTCATAAAAAATATATTTTCTATTTTTAGTTCCGTTTATTACTAAGCGTTTTTTTGTTTGTTTCTTTATACTATATTTTCAATTTTGTATTATCGTTTTCATAAACCAATAATATATTTTACACTATCTACCATTTCCTATTTTGAATCAGAAAGATGATACACTAATATTGTAGTGTAACCGGGTTGCAAAATGTCTTCCTAATTCGAATATCCTAGGAGAGTTGGTTAAATTTTTGCTTTGAAAGATTCAGTTTGATAATGATTTAAAATCCCTTCTGCACAGAATATTGTGCGACAAAAACACAACAAAGTGAAAATATCCCAAAGGCAAATAGCTTGTGAATAAGTGAAGCTTAAAACTAAGAGAGTTCGTTTTTTAGATAGTCGACATATGGCTGAGTATCAACTATTTCTAGTAACTTACATTCATAAAATACTCTAAATATCGAGTCTAAACAGTAACATACAGTATTTAATCATTAAATTTCATCTAAAACTGGCAAATCCAAACATTTAACGAAAAAACTGTATCAAACAAATGTTTGTTTGTTGGTTAAAAAAAAAAACAAACAAACAGTAATGTTTCTTCTACTGACTGGATTTTGCTCATTCACAAATTTAAGCACACTTTTTGGTTCAGAATACGTCATCAAAATTTCAACACGTTATCTTTTTTCGTTTTTTATTTTTCTTGGTGTCGGAAGGTCGGGCTTCCAAATGGAAATGTACACATAAGATGATTATGATCCAAACATATACTAAAAATTTTGTTTTGCGGTTAATATTTTATAGCGTTACAAACTGATAACTAAAATGATTAAATTATGAGATATTTTAATAAGTTACTCATAAATACGGCATTATGAAAATATTAGTATGAACCGTTGAAGATTTGTTCAAAAATTGGTTGTATCACTAGGCGATGGGTACTTTATTTTAAATTACACTTTAGCGGCAATTTTAAATATACGTCTTAAGCAATAACAATGAAATCTCTAGATTTTTCTTTTAAGTTCCTATCAAAATAGAAATCCTGCAAAATAAAAAGTTCATTAAAAAAAAATCAGAAAACTTCGAACCCGAGAATTTTAATTTATCGAAACTAAATGTTTAATTAAAAATTATAGTTTTTTATAAATCATGCCTAAGAATCCGAGTCACTTATTGAGCTTATTAAGATTGCAAAAGCAATTGCAAAAATCGATGTACTTAAAAACTTTTAACTTAATGACTAATGACACAAAGTCTTGCTACTCTCACCGAAAATCCCAAAAAATACAAAAAAATAGTTAAACACAAATATATGAAATATAAAAACGGACAATGTTTGAAGTACCTATGTGTGTTAGACTGTGTATCTGTTTGTAAATAGCATATCTATTGCGGGTTAACGACGCTTAAAACACTGCTCATTTTTCCATCGGAGGTCAATGAAACTTAAATAGAAGGAACCAGCATAAATGTAAAGATTTAATACTGTTTCACTGTATTACTATTATTATCATTATTATATAAATGAAAATAAGAATAAGTAATTCTAGTTAGTAGATTCATGCATAGAATAACAATTCAAAAACAAATTAAACCTCTTTAAGTTTGAATACTCAGTGGAAATAAATTTTATCATTTTCAAGTACAAGTCAGTTAGATTATCTGTCTGTCTACCAGTCAGTTAGTCAGTCAGTCAATGAATGAAGAAGAGTAAGTGAGTAACTGAAAGTATTTATATAAGCATTGTGTGATACAATAATGTTAAGCATCTAGTTTTACTAACGACTCTTGTGAAAATATAATACAAAGCTCTAACGTACAATTGAAAGATTTTTGACGCGACATGATTATTTTTAAATTCTTTTTAAAAAGACAATAATAAATAGTTTTCTTGTGCAGTTTATAACTAGCAGATAAATTTAAACTTCAATAAATGTAATGCAGTTTATAAGTAACACTAGTACTGGAGAAAAAATACAAGATGATAGTTATTGAAAAGCTAATTGAGAAATCACAAAATGTGGAACTTCCCACGCTTATGAATTGTTTCTTTCAAATTTCTCTTGCGAAGGTTTTAAGCTAATTATATAAAAATCTACAAAAGTTATATTAAACGATATGTAATTTGGTCCGGCAATGTAGACGATCAACAAAAAAGAAAAAGAAAAAGAATAATATAAATGCATAATAGTGTATAAATATATGAACTATTTTTAATCATTAGCATTCATAAAATACTAATCACTGTCTATATATGTTTATTATCTAAATTTGAGTTAAAAAGTGGCGAATCCGAACAATTTATGTAAAAATGTTTCAAACAAAAGTTATTTGCCGTGAAAAATAAATATTTATTGTATTAATATTTTACGGGTTTTAAGTTGGGTCCTGCATACTTTGGTCCCTATGGACTGATTTTGCATACTCACGAACTTGATGGTGCATTTTACGCCTGGAATGTATCATAAAATTTTAAACTCGCTCTCTCTTTTCGTTTTTGAGTTATCTTGATGACAGACGAGCAGACAAACGGGTGGACATTTGGAAGTAGACGGCTTTTCTTTCGTTACAAACTATAGATTTCAATTAATATATTGTAACATATTCTATATACGACGAGTATAATAAATTTTATTAATTTACTTCTATAATATAAAGCATTTAAATTGTAGGCTAATAGTGAAGAGTTTGTAGATACATGCCATCTAGTTAAATGGTTAGGAATTTCCCTACTCATTAAGAATATCAAAAATATTGTTTACTTTGAATTTAATAAAATATAACACCCCACTCACGTAACGTAATTACCGATCTCAACCGATTACCAAAGTTAAGCAACAACAGACACAGTCAACAACACCGATGGAACAACATCGAGCGAACATCTAGGATTGCTGTGTACTGTTGTAGTGTAGATTGAATATATACTCACTGTAGTCACTATATAACTTTAGTAGTTGAAAAAGTTACTAAAAATAAAAAAATAATAATTAAATAAAATATCTCAAATATATGAGGAAATTTATGTAACATTATTTATTGTTTTCTTGCTTTCAAAAAGAAAATTTATTTGTATATACTTATGAATGACGTACTTTATATATTATAATAAATACATAAAAATTCAACGCATATAGGGGTGTTGAGCAGTTGATTTTGATAAGCCATCTTAATTTTTTTTTCATTTTTGCTTTATCTCTTTAAGAGTATTAAGCATCCATCCATATCTGATCAAAAAGATTGATGTAACTCTTAGCATGTATTTTATATTAGACCGGACACAGGGTAAGAATTCTACATGAGACATCAAATTTTCTGATCAGAAAATCTTATTGTGTATGCAGTTCTGAAGTACTATCTGAATTTCTTATAAGAATTTCTTACGGAGTTATCTGAAGTAGGCCATCTGTAGCCAAAAAAGTATTTGATAAATTTAAATTTTTTGAATGTGCTTTGTTTCGCTGAGGTTCGTTGTACGTATTTGATGATATCCAATGCGCTTTCTTAAGATTTTTGTCTGATGCATAATCAGAATTTTTTGTATGCATTTCTTATAGGACTGTCTGATGGAGTGCGTTGACCATCAGATTTCTGAATCTTATCTTGTACGTCTGTACTGATCATCATATTAATGGATCCGTAAAAGAATGAAAAAAGTATATATTTTACTCGCGATTCAATAACTTCATAAAAGTTTTAACAGCAAATAAATACTTTGGACTTAAAACACAAAAAATTTTAATTACAATAATGAAAATTTTTAATGATGATAACATCAAAGCATCGCGCGTTTTTACTCCACATGTATACTGTGTTGCCTAACCAAGACATATTTGCTACATCTTTTGCGTTCTTTTGTTTTATTTTTATATTTTATATTTTATTTTTATTTTTTTTCCTTATTTAATCCCATTTCTATCTTCGTTTTATCAATTTATTTTCCCATGGTGTGTATATTCTTCTATAACGTGCTTTTTAGTAGTATAACAAATTATATGTAAAGTAGTATGTGCATTTGTATATGTATTTTACGTACAGGATTATTCAGTCTTAAATTAATTTAACGTTATAGATATCATAGTTGCTTTAAAAATATTTCAAATTAACAAATAGCATTTGTTAATTAGCGTTTCCAAAAAATATAACAAATATTATAAGATATAAGCATGAACTTCAGATTACAAAAATTAAAATAAAATATTATTATTAAAAAATCATTGTTCAATGATAAAAAAGTGGTTTTTATACAATGTTTTATATTATTAAACTGTAAGCCCGGGCTTAATTCTTTTTCCGGTTGAATAAGTTAAAATTGCATAATTGCATCTGTTTCTCATAAGACCTAAATGGGAACGCAAGCATTTTATCATACAAAATTTGAATAAACGCTTACGGTGAACACTGGGAGATTGTTCTTAATTTTTCAAAACTTCTATACATTATAAAAAAATTTAATTTAATATAAACATGCATATTAATCAGGAAATGTTTTATTAAATTTGATTAAAGTCAAAACATATAACAAGGGTTTAATAACCTTCTACTATCTTGATATACTTATTTTATAAATATGCTGAGAAAGCATTAGGAGAAAACTGCTAGAATAGAAACAAATTCCAAAAATAATCATAAGGAATAAAAGTAATTGTTTGATTTGTAAAAAGAACAATTGATAAAAATAATTATAAACTTATTAAGTTTTTGTTTAATATTTTATTTCATTATTTTGCTATATTGTACAGCATTTGTATGTTTAGAAAAATGGGCTTGGCTTGTGTGTGCCGTAAACGTACCTATACTTATAAAATTTCGAAGATATAAGACTTTCGTTACCATTTAGTAGTTGTATAAAATAGATCTAATTATGAAATTTAACCTAATTCAGTGGGAAATAGAACTAAAACCGAACCTACATTTTTTAAACTCGACATTCTAATTATTATTGTTACTGTTTTTAATGGAAACAAGTTTAAAAGTAATTGGTTAAAAATATCATTTTTATATTATTTCTAAAAATCAGTATTGTGTGGTAATAATGTTTCTTCAATTAACTTGTATACATGATTCCGTTGAAGACAGACAATACAAATAAGTCTCGTGTATAATTTGGACATTTGTCTAGAAATCGTGAAGAAGTTCTTCAACTTTCTTCTTCAATTCGATGCTATCATCTTCTTATTATTATTTTATTATGTATTTCTTGTTTTTGCTTTTCTTTTTTTGTTAAAAAATGAAAAAAACGAATCAAAACGAACATGAGGACATTGTATAGAAAATTTGCACAATAAAATAAAGCTGCATATAATGCCACAAGAACGTATCTCTATATTTAAAAACATTTGCTATAAACGCCCCGTCACTTTTATGTAATTTTATTTTTAGACTTTTCAATTATAAATATGTTCTATCTCAGAGAAATTCTGTTTCGTATCAAATAATTGTGAAATAACGAACGTGCGACATTTCTTCTAAATTATTTTATATTGAATGATTGTTTTTTATCCCGGCGGAAGGTGCACTCCATAATACAAGACGGGCTATGACTACTGATAAACTACTGATAAAGATACTACAGTAGACACCTCACGGTAAAGATACCACAATGGGTATTTTAATGACACGTAATTTTATTTTAAATTATACAATTATAATTTTGAAAAAATAATATGTGGATAAAGTTTTTATTTTTTTAAATGAAATCACAGTATAATCATTAGTTGTTTTATCATAGGGCTAAAGTTCTCCGTAAAAGTAATTAAGTACAGTTTTTAAGTTCCCAAATTGGATTGGCTAATTATATATTAATTAGCATCGCATTATAATGCGATCGTGTTCTGCGCGCACATTGACGACTAGTTATGAAAAATGACAAAAGGTACCAAAAGTGGTGTACCCCAAAATTAAGCAAAAAAAGAAGTAATAACGAATTTATACAATATGAGATAAATTTAACCCGGTAGCGCCTTCCGCTTGGTTTAGCTTAATTGTAAGAAATTATAATTCAATTTATTATCTATGTGTAAAAGTTTTAAAGTAAAATAATTTGAACCTTGATACGTAATTTTTTTCGTTTGTGATAGGGATCTGTTGTGAGCAATAGAGTATTTAGCTATCCGGAAATTTTGTAGAATAACATACTTAAATCTTAAAGCAAATCATAATGTGAAATTTGATTTATTACCATAACAAAACTGAAAAATAAAATTAAAACTGATTATAAAACGAAGCATTTATAAGATCTTATAGGTTAAATCCATTTCTTTATTGAAAACGGTGTTTTACATAGAATATATATGGCAATTATACATAAGTATAATTAACGTCAGTATAATAGTTTATACTGACGTTAATTATACTTATGTATAATTGCCATATATATTCTATGTAAAACACCGTTTTCAATAAAGAAATGGATTTAACCTAAAAGATCTTATAAATGCTTCGTTTTATAATCAGTTTTAATTTTATTTTTCAGTTTTGTTATGGTAATAAATCAAATTTCACAATATGATTCGCTATATATGTCAAATCAAGATTTTCAACCACCATTTACTCTAAAGATTTGAAAAAAGAAGTTCCACACCCTGTTCATAAAATAAATACAATGTAATTGACGAAATATAAAATACCTATTCTAAATGTTTTTCAAATGCATAATTCGAGTTTTTTTGTAAAAGGTGCTTAAATTTTTTTCCACTGGCTCGTTGATTACAATAGCTTTTGAATATAATTTATTTAAAAAAAATGAGAATGGTTAGCTTAAAAGAGAATCAGCGAAGAATGATTGAAAATTTAATACTGTCAATCTTTTCAATGTTTATTTTTTACATTTTATTACCATTTTCTGTCCCAAATTAGAATGGAGTTTTTTTTTATTATCATCCATTGTCTTACCAACGCAAAAAAAGTAAAAGAAAGTATTTAAATTTTATTGTATATTTTCTTTGTGTATGTGTGGTAAATCGTTTAGTTTTTTAAATGTAAATTATTATATCCTAAAATTACTCGAGTTGTGCTTTAATGAATATTGAGATTTAACAAGGATAATATTGTGTATTTATTTTATCTTATTCTTAGAATCTTTTATTTTTATACAGTATGGTTTTTATATGGATATATTTAACCAAAAAATTAATCGATATTTTCGTTTTATACGGTATGTTAAAGTATAATGCACTCTTACTGCTTAACCGCTCTTAGATGTTCGGAACCTCATTGGCTGATTTTGATTGTTCCAAAACTTGAGTATAGTTTTAAAGCCAAACAAACATTTACAAAATTCTGCCAAAATTAACAACGTTATTGATTTAGACCCAATACCAACATTTTAGACCCCTTTTAGACAAATACTTTAGGCTTCACAAATTTTAGACAAAAAGCAAGCTTATATAATTTTTATATCATATCCTAGGTCACACAATATAATTGAAGACTTGCAAGATACTGAATATGCTATATTTCCATCAAAATAAATATTGAAAATTAAAATTTATCCGAAAACAAAGAACTAAGTATAAGTCTGGTTGAAAGTTAACTATTTTCGAATTTTTTTTTGAACTTCCTATACTGAAATAGTTTTTAATTACTACATAATTAATTTGTAATATTACACCATGCGTTTATAACGAATTTCAAGTGTATATTCATTATATATTGATAAACAATGAAAATTCATAAAAAAAAAATTATTTTAAATCCGGCTTTTTTTTTGTCCTCATTTCCTAGAAAATTGATTACATAGTACGATTACACCAAATTCTATTAAAACAATTTTTTTCGTGGGAAATATAAACCAAAAAGCCATTTTTTCTATATATACCGAAAAATTTAAGTGATCTGAAAAATGGGTCATACAAAGGTTTTTTCCAAATTTTAAATTTTGTGTTTTTTCTAAAAATATTAAAATAAATTACTAAAAATAGTTTTTTTTTTTTTTTTTTTATAATACGTATCCTTATTGAAAATAAAATTTTCTTCAAGGAGGTAAAAATATCGAATTATTCTTTTTTTTCGAGTTGTTGAAAACCTATAAGAAGGACTAAGTATGTCGTCTTGAACGCAAACGTGCCTTACGCAAAATCATTTTAAATAAGCTACTATGGATGGTTATAGGACCCACTGGAGAGTAAATTCTCGTAGTCAATGATCCGCATTGCAAATGAATCATTTTTTCTCATTTCTTTAACAATAATTTTAAAATTAAATTTCAAATTCGATTTATTTTCAAATAATTTTTTTGATAAGGTGTTCTTTAATAATGTAGTCTTTATTTTGGATAAGGTGATCCAAATAATTATAATAGTTTTATTTTGCTTCCACGGAGTAAGAAATTAATAACAAGTGGTGTAGGTGCCACCTACATGGACCATACGAAAAACTTCCCATTAAGGAGAGTAACACGCGAAAATAACTAGAATGTTTTACGTGAAAATAACTTACATAGTTAATTGTTAAGATACTCCACATATGATTCTATATCATGTTTGCCAATTTTTAATGATTTGCAGTAAAAAAATTATACTGTCCTGATAATCATAAATACGAATATTATAATAAAATACACAGTTATTTATACTGTTATAAATACAGATATATTGCAAATATTTGTACTTATTTGAAAATAATGATCTAAAATTGTGTCTAAACTTAACAGTTTACGCAGCAACATTTGAAACAAAAGTTGTTTGTTTTTGAAATCATTAAATTTTATTTTTTCAATTTTCGTTCTGTCTTCTATGATTTATGAAAAATTTGATTATGGGTCGATCGATCCAATGGACTGGTTTTGCTCATTTACGAACATAACCTACTTTTATGTCTATGTTAATTATCTATTTTCATTTTTGAGTTATCTTAATGACGGAGGGACGAACATGCGGAAATGGAGTAATTTGGTAAACAATTAAACTTCACTTTTCTTTGTGGCTTTAATATTTTCTAGTGTAAAAAACTTTAGACTAAAATCAATCTATTCTGAAATATTATGTTTATATCGAGTATTAAAAGTGTGAATATTCATATAAATAATTACAATTTATATTCTTTGTCATATTTGACAGAATTAGTCTATTATCTACGGTTAGACCCAAATAGAGTTTGGTGTGAGCGAAAAATTTTTATAAAAGTAATTGGCATAGTAATTTAATAATCATCAATTGTCCAGGTGCGCATAAGAATAGCCTTTATTAATACCCATCTAAAAATTTGTGTGTAAATTAATTATAATTAGTGTAGCAAAAATTTTTATTTTTATTTACTATTCGTAAAATTTTCTATTCTACACACAAGCTTCAAATTTATGAAAATCCAATTTGTTATTAATGTACAAACTATTTTATCAATCACGTATAATCACGCGAATGATCTGCGTATAAGAATAATAAAAATACAAATATTCATCAATTTAAAGATTGTGAAGTTTTTGGAAATTTTTCTGGCTACGGAAAAGAAAACGGCTAATTTTTTCGGGAGGACAAAAGTTATTACAATAATCATAATTAAGCTATATACAAATTCAAATTATTGATCATCCATGTTATTAAATATGATAGCTTTTATAATCAAGAACTTGCACATTCAAGTTTCGATGTATTTCACTACTACATCAAAAAAAGACAAAATATTATTGAACAATACAAAAGATTATAAATTTAAATAAATTTAAAGTCTTAAAATTTGGGGTTCACACTCTTGTGTATAAAAGTAAACTTCATAAAAGATTGAACAATACAAAAGATTATAAATTTCAAAAAATTTAAAGTCTTTAAATTTGGGGTTAACACTCCTGTGTATAAAAGTAAACTTCATAAAAGATCATCGTGATGAAAAAAAAAAAATAAATAAATAAAAAATAATTTCGGAGTTAGCTCTTATATACATATTTAAATGTTTTTCAATTTATAATTTCTGTTCATCTTTTCTATTGTTCGATAAAATTTTGTCTTTTTATGTATATAATTTGCCCGATGAAAATATGAAATATTACGAAACGTAGCTGCACTTGAAAATATAGCACTTATATTTTTCTGTCCAATTGCTTGATAATTATAGCTATCATATGCTATATACAAAGCTTAAATGGGTATATATATAAATAATATTATATGGAAATGGATACCCATCCTACAATGTCTACAGTAATTTTTATTTAAAAATAATAAAAAATGTAAAAGATTTGCCTGTCGACTGTACCATCCATCTATCTGTCTACCTACATCTATCGTATTCACTGATTGTATACCGTATATAAAACTTATTAAATATTTAGTAAAATCACAACGTGTTAGAAATATTTTACATAAAATATTAGTTATATAAACCATTAAATAGAAAACTCTGATTACATTCAATGCACACACAAAAACCATGTACTTATTTATACCAATCTATTCATGTGCACAGGTAGCTTGCTTGCGATATGTATAAGTATTTCGAAAGAAGAAGCTATAATATTAACTATCTTTCTCGATTTGTAGGTAAATTGAAAAGTTTTTCTCCGATATGAAATTGATTGATTCTACTATTATAAATTACGATATTTCGAAGAAGGATCATTTGTACAACGTCTCTGCGTCGGCCTTCCACCAAGTGATATTTTTTAATGATCAATTATATCAAGCGGTATACGTTTTTTCTGGATTCACCTCCATTGTTACAAAAATTAACTGTATCTTCTAAAAATGAAAATAAAATTTCTAAATTATTAAATTTCTTTGTTTACAATTTCGACAGTCAATATTTTTTTATTTATTATTTTTGATTTTTTCCTTGTTCAAGCATTGGATAGCTTTGATCCAGATAATTTTCCATAAAAATTAAATTTTTGGAAAGTTTAAAAGCAAACGAAATTTATGAATAAGTGTTGAAAGTGTAAAAGGACTCTTCGCCATTGTATAGGAATTATACGTAACATTATAAATTTCCGATCCATCCTCATTTTGAAAAAAGTTTATTAAACGATAAACAAATTTTTTTTTAAATAATTGAGGTCGCTAAATACGAAGCTTATGTCAAAAATTGTGACGATTCAACAAATAGCTAGATAAAATGAAAATAGCTTACGTAATTTTAATCCCCAAAGAAAACAAAAAAATAAACGAATTGATACCAAAGGAGTTTTGAAGTCACTGAATAGAAATCTGATATTAAAAATTTAGAAAATTTAGCATTGCGTATAATGGATAATTTTTCCTATTTAGTGCCCCCCAAAAAAGGAAAAAATAAAAACTGAAATTACCTATAGTTTCAAATTAATTTTGTTTTTGCGTGTTTTGGGGGCTAAAATTAAGCAAGTTTTTCATTAAAAGGGGTGTAATGTTGAATTTTACCAATTTTTAAAATCAGATTTTTCAGCTACTAAAACATCCTGGTTACCATTTTCATTTTATTTTAAAATTGGTTTTTCTATTTTAGGGACAGAAATAGGACATATACGCATTCTAATCGCGCTATCTAGAACTTTTTTCATTTTTAATGTTAGGTTTGTATTCAGCGACCTAAATAATTCTTTTGGTAACAGTATTTGAAAAAAAAAATGTTTTATCGTTCAATAAAGTTTATCGAAGTTGACAGTGTGATGGGGGATAGGGGTGATATTATAAAAATTTCAGAATTTTTCTGAATTTAATTACGAACAAAATGAGTCATGTTTGATCCAAATCCATTCGAGTTCAACAAAATTACACATTTTTACCTAGTTTGCTTCGATCGAAAATGTACTTGCTCAAAAATTTAAAAAGAACTGTATTCTGGTTTTTCGACAGTAATTCTCTTAAATTTTAGATATAAAGCTAACCATTTTATAGTAAATTATAATAGTAATTATTAAGGTTGTTGTTGAAAGGGCTCAAAGGCTCCAGGGATTAAAGGGCTCTTATTTATGGTTATGTATTAGTCCTATATCTAAAATTTAAGATAGTTACTGTCGAAAAACCAGACTTAAGTTTTTTATTTTTATTTTATAGCAAGTACATTTTGAATCGAAGCAAACTAGGTGAATTTTCAAGACCTGACACAGTAGAATATAAAACATAGTGTATTACATGCTATTCCTATAGCATGGCACATATAGTCCGTTCTTAAATTTTCAGTCAGTTTTCAAAAATGTGTGAAGTTTATTCGATATTAACAGGAACTCTATGATCTAAAACTATGTTCAGCATATGGTCAAATCGTCAATCTTCAATGTGGTAATGGTTTTACGAAATTTCTTACGAATCTGGTATCGAACCCGGATCATGAAAAAAAAATGTTGATTTGAATATTGCAAGACATCTTTGTGTAGTTAGACTTACATTCCGCTAAACGAACGGAAAACTAATCTTCGAAGACGACAAGAATTGAACGTCCGACGGATTCTATCACCTAAACAAACAGTTTTGATTCAAGTAAAATATGCAATGTTTACATAAGGTTTTTTTGTAACGTACATAAAACTCAAACTATCACAACCTTTTTAATACCCAATATTTAAATGGTTTTAAGTTGTAATAATTATCTTACAAGTCACGTGCATTCTCTATCCATATCAATTTCTTCAGCTACCTTTTGTATACATAAGCTTTTTTTTTACAGAAATATTGAATATAGTTTTAACGAAATAAAATGAATTTATTGTTATTTTTTTAAACCATCTTTAGATATATTTGAAGAGTGTTGTGAATTCATAGATCGTTAGTAAACTAATATCTTCACTTTACAAGTAGGAGATTTTTTGTAACTTCTAAAAGTTGTAATAAAACGCAACCTGTCTGGAAGTTTATGCCTTGGATCATTTTTTATGAACCCTTTAAATCAAACTTAATGATTTTGGAATTTTTAATATATTTTATTCAAGCTAATATCCTAAAGAGAAATGGTCAAATGTAAAAGCCAAAAATAATTTTTTGTTTATAAACAGTATTTAAGAATTATTTTTGCGTTTGGTTTTGTATAGCGGCCTAGAAGTCCAACTCAAAAATTGAAACTTCTATGTTCACCTGTATGAATTATTTTAGATAAATTTATCGACATTTCAAGTTGTGGGCAAATTTAAACCAATTGTTTTTCTCCAAATTTTCCGTTTACCGTAAAACTTTTATTTCTTGTAAAGAATCCATTGTATCAACGGAAACTACATAATTTTACAAAAGCTGTACTGTTGGAATGGCTAGTTAGTTTTACATATGCGAATTAAAATTTATATTGAATTTTAAATAAAAAGTCATTATATTCAATGTATTTAAACATCAGAAATAAAACTATTCTTCACAACGAGTTTGAACTTTTTATTCAAATTATAAGGGAAACTTAAAAATATTCTATTACTTTAAAATATGCAATAAGATGAAAACAAAAAATCTGTGAATAAACTTTTTAAAGTTGGAACTTTTTAATTTGTAACTTGTCAATATGTATTGATCAATTTAAAATAGTTTTCATCCTAACCACTTTATAGCATATTGGAACTAAGTGATCAAAGCCCTCAAATTGCAATTCCTGAAAGCAGAATGTATTATTCAGTATAGAAAACATCTATTTATTGAAAGATTAAGCGGATCTGTAACGGAGATGTGCTCTTGATTGTCATGAAAGAAATTTTATAACATTATGTCAAAAATATTAAGATTGTTTTTTTTATTATTTATTTTATTTTTGCAGTAGAAAATATGTTTGCAATGTCAAAGTTAAGGAAATGAATTACCTTTACAGTGATTTTACAACACCCAAAAAGAAACTAAATTGAATAGAATAATGTATTCAAAGAATGCGATGAGCCGTGATTTTAAGTTCAAATGAACTTTACCTAAAATGAATTCACAGCATCCACTCAGTAATAAAATCTCCTAAACGTGGCATAAAACCCAATTTTCAAACAATTGTGAATGTATCTTTTCTTGCTTTCCTAAAATTTTCGAAAATAAATATACTAAATTTGAAACGTAAATTATCTGTTTCTTTTTATTATTGACTCTCGAAGAGGCTAATATCGATCCTCAAAATCGAAAAAGACTTACAAGAGTTTGAATAACATACACAAATATATTTTTTAACTTAATACTTTCTTAAAATATAGAGAAAAGCTGCTGAATGTCGAGCTATTTGCGTAATTAAGTGAAGGAAATGACGAGAACTTTTATCAATTACTCCTTCACTCTAACGAAAGCTTGCTGTCGAAAAAATTAAGATTTTTTAGGAATAAAAATATGAATAGTATAAATATACTTTGCTCATACACGACTATTAGACAAAATTTTAGACAAAACTTCCATGTACATTTTTCTACATTTCTGTGTTCTTATCATAATGTACAAAAGAACAGGCAGGTGGAAAGGGACTAATTTGGTAAATTTATGATTACTTATACCTACGTATGACTTGCTAGTGCTTTCAATTTTTTCTAATATTAAAAACTTGGGACTAAATTTAATGGACCCTCATGTTATCTACGCATGTTAAGGTATACAAAAGACTGAACTTTAGGCTAGTGAATAGAAAGTACTTCTCTACTACAATACATACGTACATAATGCTTACATCATGTAAATTAGAAAAATTAATCGAAAGTGTTCAAAATCGAACTGTTGCAATTTCTATATTACTTTGTTTATTTTTCACTGTTTTTTAAATAAAACAACCAGTAGATCGAGTACCAAACCTATTGGATTTCGTGTGTCTTCATCTAATTCATAAATGAACACACTAGAAAAATGTCTCCCAGTTCAAAAGCAGTTAGATGATGGGAAAAAAATGCATTTCAATAGATTTAAGTAAAATTAAAAACAAAAAAATCGTTAAAAAAACTGAACATTCACGCTTAATCAAGATAATCCACAAGTCACTTTTTGGTGAAACTTTTGAGCAAAATAGTATAGTCACAAGTTTATTTTTTCAATTGTTAACACAATATAATTTTTTAATAATATCAATGTTTGTAAAGAAATGATTATATTCAAACAAAAATAAATTATATTTAAGTAAATCAATACTTGAATGATTCAAAATTATTTTATCTTATTTGTGCTAACATTAAAACAAAATACGCAAATACATAGAGTAATTCAAATGATTGTTATAAACAAACAAAAAAAGAATACTTAAAATTATATAATCTCTAATCCTTATATAGTATACGATGTAAGTACGGTTAAGAACAAAGATTAGCTGGAAACTTTTTTTTTTTAGTAAGAGAATATTTTAAATATGTTTATATTTTTCGAAAAGTCTCACATTTGAATAAATATTTTTTAAATTAAAAAAAAAAATAAATGTGTTCAGTGCATAAATATAAAATAAAAATGTTTTACAAATTTTAATATAATGTATGCCTGTAGATAAAAAACTTGAACCAATCTCATTCAAAACTGGTATACAAGAAGAATAGTACCGCGCGAACTAAATTGAGTAAGTAATTCTGAAAAATTTATGTGAAAACGACTTTTGTAGGAATGTAGAAAGTATTTTTTCACCACTGCGTCAGTAGACAAAAGCATTTTGTTATAGACTGTGGTCTTAGATCCACAAGACCTACTTAAAAATTATGTGATATAATTAATTAACACAGTATGGAAATTGGAACGCTCTTTTACAGATAGTAAGTAAAAAACATCATTAGTTTTCGTTAAAGTAACAAAGCTAATTTATACTTATTTTGTACAAAGTAGTATTAAAAATTCATTCACTTTGTGAACCATTGAGTCCAAGAAAGCTAAAGATGGTACCTTGGACATGAAGAAAAAACATACCACAGCAAGTCTAGTTTATAGTGATAAGGTTACCCTTTCAACATCCTTTATATACTGCTAGGATAAACCGACAGCCCCAAATACCCTCAAGCACAATACACGAGTATCAGCACAATGCCCCAAGTAAACGAATCTTTCATTTTCTTTTTATATTTCAAAATTGTTAAAAGTTTTTTATATTTCAAAATAATTCAAGAAAAAAGTTAATAAATAAAAAAAAACAATAAATAGAATGTTTGCTTAAAGGTTATATGTACACAGAATAGGGCTATATATGAGACAAAAAAATTCCATGTAAGCGGCACACACTTTTGTTTTTGACGGTTTTTAATAATTTATCTAAAAATTTAGAAGGAGCGTGCCATTATTTATCATGGAACGAGCCTGGCAGGCATCAGTGAATGTTGGTTTTAACAATAATACCTATGCACAAAATGTTAAAACCTGCTATGTTCTCTAAAATATTATTATTTATACATAAATAAGCATTGGTCAGGACTTATTTTTGATATTTCAATTTCCTAATAACTTAGTAGACATTTATTTCTCGAAATTTAAGCTATAAATAAATAAATGAATAAAGAATATTATCATTATTGTATCTTGAAAAATTAAGCATTTATAGAATTTTCTACCAAAAAAATCCATATCATATTATTTTCTGAGATAACGTTTTTATTTTCATACAAAATTGCGCTAATATCTTTAAAAACATATATATGATTTTCAAATCGGTATTCCTTTAACTGATTCTACAACAGAACCGTCCATACACTGCGTGATAAATTTACTTCTAAACGCTAACCGAATAATTTTGATTCGCCACGTTTTCAGATTAAGTTATGTTGAAAAGAAGCCAGCGATATCATTCAAAATTAATATATAAATGTATAACAAAATGTGTTATTACGAACTGCATTGTTCTCGTTGCGTTTTCTGTGCTTTCCAAAATAGTATTATGTACTCATTATTATGTGTAACAGGAAAAATTCATACACATATCTTTATTTACTATTTATTTTAAAAGCTTGTTACATTGAAAAGATGATTCTATTATAATATTAATAAAAATTTTAAAAACTATCGTGAAATTGAACATTCAAAATGTTGACCAATCGGTTGAAATTTTGATTTTTCGATAACAGTAAACTTCAGTTAAAGATCAGTCATAAAGCTTGAAATTTTAACCTTAAAATGCTGTAATAACAACACCGTTCCATACTATGAAGTTACATAATTATTAAAAATGGAACCTACTTTTATCTACATCAATATTGTAAGCCCAATAGATTGGAATTTTTAGAATCGGTTCACCAATTAAATTGACTACCTCCATCTTTCCAACGAATAAACCGATTCTTAAAATTTTTTCTGTAATCAAATATATTATCATTTTCATAGACTATATTTATTTTAAAAAGTGATTTGTTTTTACATTGAAAAATTAATATTTTTAAGCCAAGCAATAAAAAAAACGTTGCTTAGCGAATGCTGCCCGAATGGTTTAAGATAACTGGAAATTATGTGAAAAAACAAATATGTTCTTCATCTTTAGATTTTATAGAATTATATCTTTTTTATTTTGGCCAAATTTAGTTAATTTATGTTAAAAATACGCTGAAAATTATGAGGTGATATTAAAGTGTACTTATATTATTCAACTGTCAATATCTTTGACAAATCTTATGAAGGCTCTTTACAACTTTGTAAGATTTGATTTTCAATTATTATATTTGACACTTCTTCTACACGTTTAATGCTTCATAAGATAATGATTATTTTATTTATTTATTTATTATTTATTTCATTTTGTAATTAATGACACGTCTTATTAATAATAAGATTATATTTTATATGATTTTACACGTCTTATAAAGATCCTTTCACTTTTTTAATACATGAATTTTAAGCCATTAAGTTTTATGAAGTGTATTTACATTTAATTTTTATCATTTTTATTTATTTAACTTTCTTTAAAATTGAAAAAACTTAGCAAAGCATATGTTGAAATAAATGAAATAAACAGGTATGTTGGTTAGTTTTTTAAATTCATTTTAATGTTCAATCACCATGGAGCGATCAAGCCGACCTTATCATTTATAATTTTACAAATTTATATTAAACAAGCGCGGTGAAGGCCAAACAACAATTATTGTATTATTTGGTCTAGCGTAAAACTACACAATAGTTGCCGGCTAGTATAAACTTCGATCGAAAAAATTGTAAAATGAGAAGAAATATTGGAACGAAGTTCCTTACGGTAGGCTTGGAGGGGATAGGGATTTTGCTGCGCGACCGAACTGAAAAAAATGTGATAGTAAAACCGTAAGAAAAAATGCGTGGAATAAAACCGTTAAATGAGACGTAACTATAGTAACAATGTCAAATGAACCAACAAGTGACTTGAATGCAATTGACAGTGATAATAGTGGGAAATTATTCAGTGCAAAAGAATTAAATACGTAAGTATTAGTTTATTCTTTATTAATACATATTTTAATAAATATATATTTATAAATATAAAATATTTTACATTGGTTAAGTAAGGTTTTCTAGGTATCTTTCTTCTAAATACTTTCTTGTTCTTAAATAAAAATTAATCAGCAAAATTTAAGAGAAAAATCAAGAAAACGTACATAAAATTGAGCACGATTTTTTGTGCAATTTGTGTCGATTCTACATTAGCCGAAGGAACTTCGTTCCTACCTGGTGTCCCACGACACCACATCATTTTTTTTCTTTATTTTTACTTGCCATTCCAAATAATAAAGTAAGTACTTGTTACGTAAATGAAAGTTTAATATAAGAAACCTTGTCTCTAAACCCAACAAATATTCGGGGAATATGAATTCAATTTCAGTTTTAAAAACTGCTAAAAATATTGAATGAACTAATAAAATTTTGGTATTGGCTGTTCATAGATACATCTAATCAGACTATTCCGCCAGTTTGTCTGCCCGTCCTTAATCAAGATAACTAAAAAACTAAAAAACCGTGATGAAACTTGATAGCGTATTCATGATTTTATATATGAGCGAACAAAATGCTAATCGGCATAGGACTAATGCATCCAAACTCAACTCAGATTTTAAACCAAAAGAAAAAGAAATTAAATTTTAAAAACATTACAAAATGAATACTTTGATACCCAACTATATGTCAGGTATATAAACAATGGATGGTATTTCTTAGCTTCACTTGTATTTACTGAATTAATATAAAAGAAACACAAAAAATATTCTGTTTATTCGTCATCAAGATAAGTGATAGTGAAATGAAAATTGAGTGTAATCTACACTTAAAAATTGACTTAAATTAATTAAATTCGTGAATCGGCAAAATTTGTCAATTCGACCAGTAATATAGAGAAAAATATGAACTGCAAAAAATATTCGTGTATTAAGAAAAAACTTATTTTTTCCGTAAACTGTTTAGATTGGCCTCAATGTCAGGACTAATTCAGCTTATTAACATAAATAATCATAATAAGTAAATGTATATTAATCTATGATGAGCTCTTATAACTGTTCTGATTGATGACGTTTGTATTTTGTATTGATATTTATAAAATAGACATATTGACAGTCAACTATATTTTATGTATTCAAACAATTAACACTCATAGTTTTTATATTCCCATATTTAAATATATTGCTGCTTAAACGTCCATATCGTTAGTCAAAACATTTGGACACCTTGTTGAATTTTCAAAACTTTATCTAGGTGGATTTTTTGTCATTGGTCTCTGCTATGGTCTCTGAAAACATACGGCTATTTATAATTTTATTTTATTTTATTTTTTTCAAAAAATATTAATTTAAAATGTCAGAATTCGGTGGACGTTATATGGTTGAACTGTATAATATATATAAAATACATACACTCAAGAGCAAAAACTTTGATTAGAATAAAAAATATGATCTTTTATAAATGAATAGTATACATGCAGATATTAGCCAAATATATTTCAGACTGGACAAACTAAATATATTAAATTTCAAAATTAATGAACTCATGAACGATTAAAAATCCACTTTGGTTATGACATGTGGTGGTTAAAATTCTGACTGTATTAAAGTTGTATAGGATACCTCCCAAAACATTTCAGGATTTATTGGAACGAAGTTCCTTACGGCAGGCTTGGAGGGGATAGGGATTTTGCTGCGCGACCGAACTGAAAAAAATGTGATAGTAAAACCGTAAGAAAAAATGCGTGGAATAAAACCGTTAAATGAGACGTAACTATAGTAACAATGTCAAGTGAACCAACAAGTGACTTGAATGCAATTGGCAGTGATAATAGTGGGAAATTATTCAGTGCAAAAGAATTAAATACGTAAGTATTAGTTTATTCTTTATTAATAAATATATTAATAAATATATATTTATAAATATAAAATATTTTACATTGGTTAAGTAAGGTTTTCTAGGTTATCTTTCTTCTAAATACTTTCTTGTACTTAAATAAAAATTAATCAGCAAAATTTAAGAGAAAAATCAAGAAAACCTACATAAAATTGAGCACGATTTTTTTTGCAATTTGTGTCGATTCTACATTAGCCGAAGGAACTTCGTTCCTACCTGGTGTCCCACGACACCACATCATTTATTTTATTATAATTATAAATTAGTTACTCTGTAGTGTGATCATTCCATTGTACGCTTCTTGGAAAACCACTTCGATTTTAGACCCAGTTGGGTTCGGTAATACTTTTACAAAAAGGGAAGCGGTTTCAAAAAAAAACGACAGTCTTCCCATGCTCCCCCACCATTTTAAATCAATTACAGAACATCGCATCTTCATAGATTTGATGAAAAAAATTGGTATTTTTTAAGTATTTTATTATTGGGTGTGCGAATTGGAGTTTTATCATTATTACTACTTCACATAAGAAGCAAACAATCTCATTTTCCTAGCTTGCATAGAAAAAATGAATGTTTTCAATTAGTGTAGAATAAGATGTTTTTTTTTATTCATTTCATACTGCATCACTTTAATATGTATAGAATTAAAAGCTGCTATTTTTGGAGATTTTCTCCAAAGAGAGAGATGAGATTTTTCATAAAGCTAAACAATACATTTCTTGTATATGACAAACATATATAACACATGGTATTCCTAGTACCTTTACAAAATGTTTTTATTTTTAAGTTTTCTCCAAAGGAAGGGTTAGAAGGATATAATCGGTAGATGCAAATACAAAATAATCTAGTTAACCGATAGACGTCACTACGCTAAGTAAAAAACAATAATTTATTATGATCAAATAACATATGAAGATAACAACATGGTATATGATTAAGTCTTAATGTTGACTAACTGCAGTTGAATATGGAGTAACATCCGAAACATGTCGCACAATTAAAATATAATAAATTGGTTAAGCAAAAAAGTTTAATGTGTAAATATATTTATTCACATAACATAATTAACATATATTTTATTTTACATTTTCAGTTGAACTTAAACGGAGAATTTCACAATTATAAATTTGAAGTGATTAATTTTTTCATCATAATAAATAATAATTTTTTATTGGTTTAATAATTAAATTTATATGTAAAGATTAACAGATATCCATTTGAATACAACAAATTAAAGCTCTCTACCATGAATACATATTTTAACATTATTTTATATTTGTTGTAAACCACGAAAATTGATTAAAAAATTCCAGTTTCATTGGCAATTGTCGAAATGTCGTAAAACTATTAAGGACTTCAAATTGTTTAAAGTTTTATCATATTTTATCAAATACACAGCTTTTAATAATTTCTAGGTATTATAAAAATTTATTGAGCATCATTTTAGTCTGAAATATTATCATTTTAAAATTTTATTATACGGAACTCATTTATTTTTTCGAAATTTGTTAGTCGGTCATATTATCAGATCTGTTTGTTAGTTCTTAATATAGTAATTTCCTAAAAATATTATACGAATTTTACATAAACTCTTTTCCTTATCACCTTCTTGGCAATATAGGCAAACTTCGACGTAAGACTTACTCATCTCTAATCTGATATTTCTCCCAGCGACTTACTGTAAACTGTCATCGATATTGTCTTTTAGTCATATGATCAATTCCGTGAGACTGTAAGACGACCTTTACGACCCTACTAGTTGATTTTTTACATTGTTTGCTTTGTATTGTAAATTAAGTTAAACGTATATATTCACGTAATCGGTTGTTTTGCCTTTAACTGTATGTATGAAATACAAACATAACAATAATATAATACCTATGAGGCTCATATATATGAAAATAAATTATATTCTACTTTTCTATACGCAAATCCTCAGAGATAAAGTCTCATATTTATATGATGCGATCATTGTGTATAATTCATGTTTTCATGAAAAGCCTTGACTTTGATTCTTATGTATTGCTTAGTATAAATGACTCTTTCGGAAAGGAAATATGCGATTATCAGTCTGAACATCACATTAGGTAATTTCGGGTAAGAATACTTTTTGTTTCGTCAGTTTGCGTTCTAATAAAAACAATTTTTCATTAATTTTTGAGCAAATCGTTTAATTTCAAATTTCAACGGATAAAGATTTTTGAGACATAAATATTAATAAACGTTTATAGTTGAATATAATAATAAATAAAAAATTAATTACATATTTTCATTTTCCGAAAAGCTAACTTACTAAATGAGCAGTTTTTGAAAGTTTTAACAAAGTGGACTCTTTTGATTGACATAAAAAAATAGTTATACTTCTTTCGGCACGTTGTGAAAAAATGAAGAAAGTGAAATTTTAAGATATGCGCGCATCATCGTCACATAAATTCACAGGTTGAAGCTTTTGTTATGATTTATGTTACACTTAATGTAATACATATATATTATTTAATTTTTCAAATTTAAACAAAGCTTTATTGACTGTATTGAATATTTTTCTCCAGTCATTTTATTATTTTATTATTTTATTGTAATTAATTATTTGCATGCAATTTAAAAATGTTTCTTAATGATGGAAAAAAAGTAAAAGAAGCTACTCACACAAATATATATATATATATATATATATATATATATATATATATATATATATATATATATATATAAATATATATATATATATATATATATATAATTTAATGAAAATTTAATTTTTTTATACAAAATCCAATTTAAATGTATCTGTTAGCATTTACATAGTAGAAACACATGCCGTAAACTTTAGTACGATTTTCAGCAGCCTAATTTAAAATCAAAAAGTGAAAGCTAAGTGATTCAATAATTTAAACAATTGATTAATGCTGCTACATATTAACAAATTTGAACTATCATTGTCTATGTTTTACTTAAAAAAAGTACTCTAATTGTTAAAAGTTTCGCAAGACAGTTCAGATTTTTATATATGGTTATACCATTGAAATCACTCAACGGTCACTGTTCTACTTTAGATGTCGTTTTTCTTGTGGGCGCTTGGTCTATTAGAGGGTAAATATATTAAGTACTAGGAAATTAAAAAAAAGTTTATTATCGTATTAAAATGAAACTACAAATGTTATTACATAATCACAGGAAAAATCCACATATTCTATAAAAGTGCCTTTATTCTTATTTCTTTAAATAAGCAATTCTTGTATATATATATATATATATATATATATATATATATATATATATATATATATATATATATATATATATATATATATATATATATATAATTGGAATCTCGGAACCGGCTCCAACGATTTTCATGAAATATAGTATATAGGGGGTTTCGGGAGCGATAAAACGATCAAGCTAGGAATCATTTTTAGATAATGTCATTTCATTTGTGTTTAATCGATAATTTTTTATAATGTAATGATATATTTGTTTAATATTTATAGTCATATAGTCATTAAGGTGGCTAAGTGTTAGCGTGCTGGACTCGTCTTCCACCTCGACGTAATATAATTTCCAAAAAACACAATTTATAAAAAAAAAACAACAAAATACCGAGCAAAAAATACTCGGTCATCCAGGGCTAGTGTTTATGCAATCTGTCAACGTTTTTTTTTTTTTTTTTTGTTACTTTATTTTATTTCATTTTATTAATTTATGTACCCTGCACTACTAGGTTTTCCATAAAGGTGCGAAATATGTATATGGATGACATCAAAATGCATGAAACGGCTGCTGTATGTACAGTTTGACCAAATTTTTATACTCGACATACATAATTTGTTAGAGTAGATTAATTTTAGTCTAAAGTTTTTACCGGTACTTAATATTGACCGCACATACAAAATTGTGGTATACGTGTTCTTAGGAACACCTAATTCGTCCATTTCCGACATAATGATAACTCAAAAACAAAAAGAGATGGTACTCAAGATCATGGAATTGGTGGAAGAGAATGAAGTGTTGCAGCCACGGTAGAAAAGAAAGAAAACCAGCAGAGTTGTAATTTACTGTTTGTAATTTACAGAGTTGTAATGGAAGGGCGAAGGGCAAAAAGACTTATCGGTACGCCAAGATCTACACAAATATTATAAATATTATATACAAAATTGTTACAATATGCCAAAAACATAGATTATGAGACCTCAAAAAGTAAATTGAAGTTCTGTTAGTGGATATTTGATAGATGTAAGACACGTCCTTGTTTATACAAAATTAAAATTAAAATATTTTAAATAAAGAAATGGTATATAACCCAGATTTAAATTTTATATACTTGAATTGATTTTTTTACACCTACAGTAATTTGGGAAGAACCACATCATTTACGAAAAGGATGAAATTATTGAAAAGTATAATAATATTTATTTTATGTTGTGGTCTGAGAGGTAGCGTTGCATTTTTCATGGTGATTTCATGCCGATGAATTTTCGATTTTATTGAATATTTATATGAAGTTGCTTGAAATTAATAATAAATATAGTTTCAATAATGTAATAAATAAATAAATAGTCAGCAGAATACTTACGTGTGGAATAATTCTCAACTGAATATGACATTTGATTGCGTTAGATGAAGATTGTATGGCTACTTAGCACAAACTTTTATCACGCCAGTCCACCCTCTCGGAGCTTGCTGACTTTCATAACAGTGTATGTCTGCTAACAAACATTCAATTCCTACATGAATTAATCGACTTGAAATGATTGTGTCATTTACAACGCTACCTGGCTTTATGTAGAAGGCTTATTGAATTATTGAATTTTTCACAAAAAAGTGCTGAGAGACATACTGCAAAGCAGAATGAAACTCGCTTATTTGTAAAATTTTTATTTCTGAATTTACGCCACAAGCTCGAATGGCTATATTGTTTAACTTTCAATAGTTAAACAATTAAAACTCCAAGAAATTAGCCTTAAATAATTTATTATTATTGTTATATAAATAGGAAAACTTAAAATTGAATTTGTAATATTTGTTGGTCTTTAAGAGTTATTATTAGATACTGGTTTCGACAAATCCCTATTTTTAAATATTTAATAAGGGCATTATATAATTTGCTGACAAATTCATATTAATTGGCAATTAACCCAGAAATAAAAATAATTATTTATTGGTATTTATAAAAAATGCAGATTATTATTATATTAATAACACAGAATATTAATAATAAAATCAATTGTTATTTATAATTAATTATTTTCATTATTAATGAAAAATGTTAAGTTCGCATATTTTATAAACTATCAATACAAGATGAAACATTTATATGTCTAACAAATCAGCCAAATTTAAATAATAATTTTTAGGATATAATAAGCACATTTTCTAGGATACAATATACTCTTAACAGCAGTAACAATTTAGAAAAAAAAAAATAAGTTGCCAATTATTAAGTTAATTCATGAAATACTTTTCTTAGACTTAAAATTCATAAAATAATTCTTCTTACTACCTAGTTATAAACCAATAGGAATTTTGATTGAGCCAAATAGATAAATAATATATAAAATAACAAAGAAACTATTTGAATTCAATTGATAATAATTTCCTACACATTTTGGTCTGTCCTACCTGAAACAAACTTAACTGGAAGGATAGGATACAGAGAACTCTAAAATAAAAACACAATAGTCACTCACAAATAACTCAAAAAATACAAATTCAAATGTTAAGAAATTTGGTAAGCATTAGTCTTTAGTTTAGTCTTTAATATATTCGTTTGTATATTTTGGCTATATATAGCATAATTTGCTGAAGCCAGTTTTAATGAAATACAACATTAAACAGTTGTACGTGTCTTAAGTAGAAATTCTACACATAAACATATAATAAAACTAAAATTGATTTTATTCGAAGCTCAAACCAGTACGTTCTAAATGTATGATGTAAGTCCTAGTTATTCGCCACGATAAACCACCTTCGAGTAATACATTAAAGTTTTAGTACTACACCTTTTTTACGAAATTTTTTGGCGAAATTTTTTTCCTATTTTGGTGGGATAATATTTATATGATCTACTTATAACCAAAATATACAATTTTTATTTACATAAATTATAAACCCAATCACATCGATTGTAAATGTTTGTTTATCAACTTCTATTACAAACGTACGCTTAAAACAATGATGATAAAATTTCATTCATTTTATTTGTCCATCAATTCAATAAATTTCAATTTATTTTCATTTGCAAATCTTTGTATTTTGACGCTTAGAACTGTTTTTATGAAAGGCAACCCGCTTTATTATTTTCAATGTCAAGAATTATTTTAATTGATATTTATTTTTATTGCTATCTACGAGAGCTATCTATGAAATTTCTATATGATCTTGGTCTTCTCTAACTAATATAATCTCAGGCATTAATATTTGGTAATATTAATTCAAACAAGAGAATAAAATGATATTTTTTTAATCTAGAAATTCAAACGAAGAGTGTTAACTCAGTAGTCCAATATTGTTTTATTTTATTGTTGTTAAACAGACTTTTCAATAAAAGTTTAATAAACAGATATAATATCTAATTTTACGCATCAAAGTGGTATTATAAGCCTTAATAAATTTTGGCTTGCTTATCGAAAGTGAAGCTTCACGATTTCTGAATATTTTTAGTACTTCATCGAATATTGAATTTATATTCGGTTTTTATATTTAAACATTTTCAAATAATTTAACCTAAATAAAGAAAAATAAGTTTTTTATGCTACTAAATTTTCTGGTAGTTTTGTTGTTTTTAAAATAACATGTTACATCTAATACTCTAACGGTTTATTATCATAATATAATCGATTCTATTACTAAGAATGTATATAATAAAAACTTTAATCCATTGTATAATCTTCATTGATTATTATATCTCAATAAAGTAGCTTTTAATGAGAATTTTTTGTTGAAAATCGTTTCGTTACATAATTTGTTCTAATAGATAAATAATTAATTGATCAGCAATTTAAAATTGAAGTAAAAAAATACTATGCTATTTGAATTTTAGTAAAATTTTTTTATTAAAATTAAACATTGAAAATTAATACTTTTTAGCATTGCTTTGAATAGTTATTTTGAAATTTTCAAGATAAAAATAAATGAATAAATTATTTTTAAACCTTTTCAAACGTCCTGAACCACGACTTTCTTCACTTACGATGTATAAATATATTTCCAATATTGACGTTCTCATCGTCAAAAAATCATCCATTCAAAATAACAACAATAAAAAGTGAAAATAATATCTAACAGAGTTAGCTTAGATGGTTGAATATCCATCTTTGAACTATTTTCAATCATTCTTAAAATAATAATTATATGTATCTATACCTATAGTTATAATTGCATAAATAATAATGTGTATGAAACTTGTTAACTTGTTATTTAGGTAAATATATACTGGATATTTTCACACTATCACCGATACAGCCAGAATTAGTGAGTAAAATTTTGCTTAAATTGATTATTATGGATATTCTAGGAAACAAACATTAAATTAAGATCTATTTACAGATAATCAGAAAAAAAGAAGTTCCACAGAAAATTTTATATGATAATAAAATGTGATGTACCGTGCAATAAGCTAACTAAGTGACTATTTTCGTACATAACGAAGAAGATGATTATTGGTAGTTTATACTTTTAGTACCTATCTTAAAATACGCTACGATCCATGCTAATACATGCTGCGATTAAATCTTAAACATAAGCAAATAGATATGTTCTCGTTTTTACAAAACTATGAATTCATTTTTGAAAAAAAAAGTACATTGTGTAATTGATAGAAATCTTATAAGATTACTTATAACTACTATTACATTAATTGCAATTTATCAAATTATATAATGATATGAATTATAATATCAATTAAGAATTTATATTTAACCTGGAATTGTGGCGTACCTAAATGCCGTTTAAATTAAACTTTTAAAACAAGTGAATATAATAACTACCAGAGTTTATTGTTTAGAACCTCAACATAGGGCTTAGTATCAATGGTACATCTATATTAGCTGTAATATATATATATATATATATATATATATATATATATATATATATATATATATATATATATATATATATATATATATATATATATATATATATATATATATATATATATATATATATATATATATATTAAATTATAATAATATGTTTTGTATTAATATATGTATTTATGTATTTAGCTAAAATTTTGAAAAAAAACGCTTTGCAATAAAAGTTCCTTGCATTAAGGAAACAAACATTTATCTTTAAAACTTTCTTAACTTTCTTGAACTTTTTATAGTTCAAAAATTGGGTTCTGGACCCATTGGCCCAAATAGACTGATTTTACATTACCAAAATTTCAACTCGTTTGCTCTGAATTATGTTGGTAACGGGCAGACGGACATACAGTAATGGATTAATTGGGTGACTAATCTATCACAAAATTTCGTTTGTATGGTTAATTTTTTTCTAGTGATACAAACTTTATACTAGAAATAATATACTCTGACACTCGGCATATATGAAAGTAATTTTAACAAATAAACTTTCTTTGGACTTGAACTTTTGATTTATCTCTTATGATTTAAAAGTCATCAACTCAACCTACTGTTAAAAATTTGATTGCATTTCGATTTAATCTATAGTGTCACTAAATTTTTACACATGCAAACGCTTGTGTACATTCACAGACAATTGTAAACTTTCATAAATAATTTGGGTTACTTCGTAACATGAATATATGACTTCATTCTCAAAATACTTCATTCATTTAAGAAATCAGTTTGTAGGTGGATTTTACGAATATTATTTAAAGCCTTAATACATTTTAAGTGCATAAGCTCTTTCAATGAAAATAACCCGTAAGAAATTCTTTATTTCAGTTTTAATAGAGAGAAATTAAAAACATTTTTCAAAATACTGCGTATTATATATAATCTTTCTTAAAAAATCTTCTTGCATTTTAACCTTTTTTGATTACAATTTTTTTAATGAATAAACACCTAATAAAGAAATAATACGTATAAGTATACAAATACGTATATTACAAATACAAATGTCCAGAATATATTTATAAATATAATATCAAATATAAATTAAATATGTGTCCTAAATTTCTCGACTGACGACTTGAAAATATATGGTAGAAGTGATAATTATTCAATAATGATCACCTTATCGTTTACTTCGTACATGATGTCCGTCCATTCATAAATATATGGACAAACTAGTTTAATATGTTAATAATTTGTTTGATATGAAGTAAATATAGGACCTTATAATACATAGTTATAAATTTATTCTAATCAATCATACATTGATGTTAATCTTTAAAAAGTAAAATTCTACCTTTGCATAATAAACATATATTAGAGCATGAATATAAAATAAAACATATTTGGTCATAGTGTTGTAACGAATGCTGCTCGAATGAAACTACAAGACTATGATAATTTCATTTCATTAATGAATTTCATAATCTGTCTGATAAAATCCTAAGCCACAAGATAAATTGACAAATACTGCTAATAAGTCGCGATTTCTTGAAAATGAGCAATCCTAATTAGGCCTTATCTTCACGAAGAATAACCAAAAAAAAAATCTTTAAAGCTATTTCCATAAACATTTTCAAACAACACTATAAATTTTTTATGATTAATAATTGTAATTGTATGTTTTATTCAAATTTTTAAACTACAAAGTATATTTTGTACCTCATTGCATTGGATAGAGGAAATATATAACTTATTGCATATTTAGAAGAAAATCAAAAAAAATTATTTAGACGTTTTTTCAAATTCATATTTCGGTTTTTCTCTAACGAAAATTTCTCTAACGAAATACATAATTTAGTATTATAATATAATAATTTTCAATGATTGTCTATTTCATTTATTTCAAGGCTTTTTTGAGAATTTGTTACTTTTCAGTGTTGTTTACAACCACAGAAAACTTTTCATTTGGATAAAATCTGATCACTTAAATTTTCCCCTTCTTACCCCTTAAAATCTTAATTTTTTTTTTTTTTAATAATATGGGGCCAGTTTAAAATTGTATGGAATCCAACGCAATATGTTTGCGTTGAATGCAGTACATCGCTCTAAGAAGTTGAACAAATAATTTCTTGCCATTAAATTTCAACCAAATGCAAATTTTTTCGTGATTATAAAACTAAAAACTAAAATATTTTCAAATAAAAAAAACCCACCTTCAAAAAATTAACTTAATATTAAAAATAATTTTTAATTGAAAACTTCAATAAATAACTTCCTTGTGAACCAATACCTTTTAAATTCGGTACAAATCATATCGTTTGTACTGACTAAGAAAGGTATTTGGCTTCAAGGAAATTATTTATAGAAGTTTTTAATTTAAAATTATTTTAACCCTTTTTGTTAGTTTATTATTTTATGGCGATTTTTTTGTTATTGAAAAACTTGTTTTATGTAAATGATTACACTTTTAATTGAATAAATAATAAACGTAATGTTTTATTGTTCATTATTAAGACTTGTATAGTATCCATGAAAAACGTCAAGTTTTCGGAACATCACTAATATAAGAACACTTTTAAATATTAACTCGCTATAATATTAAGGGTTGTTTATTTTGGTGTATCAATAGATTAAATATTCAAAAATTTGTATAATATTATAACACTTAATATAGACATACTACACTGCTATCAAGGAACTCAAATGTAAATATTTAATATTATGTGTCAATTTTAATCAATAGTCATATAGCTTGTATTTATAAATAATAGTATAAGACAAATATGTATTGACCCAAACAACTTTAACACAACGAAGGATTTAAATACAAACGGTCTATAGTTGACTCAAGAAAGACTGACGAAGAATACTAAAATGGAAACTGTGCTGCTGCCACAGTTTTAAAATAAACTTTTGCGTTACCTGGACTCTGTAAAAATAACTGTAAAAGAACATTAACTTCAAGTGCTCTTAGCAGAGTCGTTTTTTGAAAGTTACTTCGTTTTCATTATAACGAACTTCAACTTCAAAAAATAAGGAGTTATTTATTTTCGTATGTGTGTCTTTTTTTGGTATGTTAATGATTTTCGAAAGAAAAATCCTGAGGAAAATCTATGGATCAGTAAAATATAATGTAGAGATATAACTGTTCGGCGTGTTTTTAATATTTTTGTAAAATTGAAAATTCTAAATAAAAAAAGATAAAATCATAAATTATTTGGGAAAATTACCAATAAATATCATATTGTATTGCTTATACAATCATTTTAATCATTTATACATCATTTTAAAATTGGCAGTTTATGATGACAAATATTCAATGAATTATTCAGTTTTAAAACTGGGAAATAGTAGTTACCTCTCAGTTAAAAATCTACTGCGATGCGTTAAAATATTATTTTTAATAATATATATTGTATATATATAGCCTTAAGTTAGAAAATCATTCATGCTATTTTCAAGAAAAATGTATAACCAAAAAATGGCACGAATAAACTGGAACATTCGGCTTTCCGATTTTAATCAAAAGTTTTGTGAAACAACTGGAGTTAAAACGAAAACCGAATATCAAGTTTGCTTCAGATACAAACACAGACCAATTTCTAAAAACTATTTTTTCGATTCAGGGATCTATGAACATGTATTTCCAGAGAAAAACCATATCGAAATTTTTGCAAGATTTTAGTTTGTTTTATTAGCACTTAAAGAAAGTAAAATGTGGTTCTGACAAAATTTGATCTTACAATGTATACATAGATGCCTTTAAAAAAAATGAAACGCATTTAATGCTTGTTTGTATTTGGTACTAGCTCTATCTCACCCTGAAGTTGTTACCATATTTAGATAAGACGGAAATGAAAATTTGAGAATTAGAATAAATAATCATTTAAAAATTATTAAATTTTTAATGCAAGCAAACGAATCAAGAAGTATGTATCGCCTGTTATACTATACATGCAATTCTTACAGAGTATTTAATTGTAATTCGTATACCATAAAGGAAATAATGGTAAAGCCTTCTTATACTTCGTTCTTAACAAGAAGAAATCATCACGATGGTTTGATGTTAATATTTTCAAATATAGAGGAAAATGTTAATAGTTAACATTTTCCAGAAAATGTTTATGTTGTTTTTAAATTAAAATCAAATGGTTATTTCATAATTTCTTTCCGTTATTATTGATATTGTTATTTCTGTATTTTAGACTAATTGTTTTGAATGTGAAGTTTTTAAATAAAAATTACATAAATTTTTTGGATAAGAAATTTCATGCGTTATTATAGTAGTAATCCCTAAAATTAAAAAGATGAAAAATACTTTACCATTGATTGTTTTAAAATACATAAATACCGAATTCGATTAACTTAAAATACGATTTTTGGTCTCTGCGTGGATAACAATTCATATTTATAAGGAAGAATATCGATTCATTTATAAAAAAATTTATACCATACATTTTATCATACTGCAAGTGAGAATATCTATAAAAATCTTTTGGAAATAAGATATTTTGAAGCTCCCGATGTGCCAATGAGATTTAAAAGAACGATAATTCCTGAATGTGATAAGCGTGTCTAGCAAATTTTTTTGAAACGTCATACCAATTCATAACGTAATAAAATCGTACTGAAAATTAGTGATTATGAATTTTCAATAATAATTTAAATATTTCTCAGAATCAATATAAACAATGCAGAACGTAGATATAGAAATTATACTAGAGAGTGTAGCTGTCCAGGAGCAAACTATCACATCACCTCATACAAATCAAGTTCAATAAAATGTTAAGAGGCTTTGAAACATTGGATGAGCCAAATGTATTGAATAAAAATTGGTTTAAATTTAAATTCGTTTTCATTTTAATAAAAATAAAAAGTGATTTAATATAAAATAGGTGTCCCTCCAATCTTCAATGTTCAAATATGTATAAATATTTTTTTAATCAATTTTTAAATGGAATAAGTTTCATAATCAAACAAAATTATTTTCAAATTCTTATTTCTATTTCTTTCAATATAATAACAGTTTATTTTGATAGTAAAATTAAAAAGACTAATGAACAGATGCATCCACTCAAAATGCGATCACGTATGATTTAGAAAAACACAATGCTACAATATACTCTTTGTAAATTCATTATTTTATATACTAAATATTCTTGGGCTAGTCGACGCAGAATACTTTTATTCCTTCTTTTATCCCAAAATAAACAAAATTGAACAATTTTAGGAATTTAGACATTTTGGTCTATAGTCGTACTAAACACATAAAAAAGGATTTATGTATCTTGTCCAGTGTATTTCCCTCGTTTAAATATTTATTTGATCAAAACCCTTAATGTTAATTTATATAGGAAATAAAACAGACTTAAAGGCACGTACATGGACAAAATCTAAAATTTTTGTATGTTTTTCAAATAACTTTTATTTAAATTGTTTAAAAAAATCAAAGTAGTTGTTTTTATTTAATTATAGTATAAATAAATTTATTTTCTCAATATCCAAAATTTATTTTTAGGCAAAAATTAAAAATTATATTTAAAAAAATTCTAGAAAATAAAACAACATATAATTTAAATAAAATCACGCTACGGAATTTGCACTTTACTAAACAATCACGGTTGATGTTTTATGGACTATTATTGAAACCAATGGGTATTAGAAATTATTCAGCGCTACAGCTTTTAATGAGCCAACGTAGTACAATATAATCAATACCAAATTTATACAAAATAATAAATGCCAATAATAATTAATTAATGATAATAAAGACAAATTAAAAAATAATTAACATAATTATGACAAACACAAAAAAGTCGTACTTTTATTAATTTTCTCTTTACCCATAATAATAATAATAATAATCATCGTAACAATGATAATGATAATATTCATTATAAAAGACTTTGTTTTAATTTAGATAGTAGGTAAGTATTATTTCTTATACAAAACTCAGTCATTCGGTTTGTGTTGTCTATAATGCCTACATGTACAGGCAATACCAGAGACGGAAACACAAACTTCACGAGATTATAACTCGGCAGATTATATTTAAACAAAAATGTCTCTTCAATTAATTAAGCTTCATTTTATTGTTTCTTTACAAAACTTTCTTCACCTTAACCTATATGCAATTTAATTAAGTGAGACGCCTGGCAATTTTTATTTCATAACTTTCTTTAACTCAATGTATTGTCTCTAACACAGAGAAAATAATTTTAAGTTCTCAAAATTTTGAAATAATGGAACAATACAAAAATTGAATATCTGTAAAATTAATCATTTTATTTGACTTTAAAATTTGACTTTGATATTATATCATTATATTCCCAATTACTTACGATTATTATTATCATTTTTAGGTGATATTACAATGTAAATATTTTAGGGTGTTAACAAAAACAAAAAAAGTAATTTTCGACAATTCTCATATAAATAACTGTTTAAAAACGATTTTGAGGTCAGTCAGTATTCAGTTTTAAATTAATGTAAACTAGTATGAGTTGTCGCCGCAATGCAACCTTTTACAAAATTATATTTTAGAAATCTGTATAATTTTTAAAAAATTCGTTTTAAACATTTTTTAAAAATGACCATTTTTAGAACTATGCTAAATTTATTCTTAACATAAAAATTATAAAATATGGTAATCTTGTAATATTATATCGAATTAGTATATATATATATATATATATATATATATATATATATATATATATATATATATATATATATATATATATATATATATATATATATATATATATATATACATATATACATGAGCTATATATATATATATATATATATATATATATATGTACAGCTCGGTGTGTTGAAAAAAAGAGAATGAAAAATCAATCATCGTCCTTGCATTGTCGGATTTTATGTAAAACAACAAATATACAAAACATTGTTTAAATTTTATCAAAATTTAGATGTTATTAAAAATATTATATAAATTTATCACTCCCAAATAAAACAACAAGTTTTTTTTGTTTTGTTTTTTGTTTTTTTAATAAATATCTTCTTGGTATTCACTTTTTTGTTTCATTTGCCATAAATCAGGTTATTCATGTGTTTTTAGATTCAAACAATTGATAAAATTTAAGTGTATTATAAAATCAAGCTTATGTGTTAAAAATGCTTGCTTCTACAATCAAATTTATCAAATTTAGCTTAAGTGCACATTTAGCAGTGCCACACAGCCTCCAAATCACTAGGACAATACAAAGGTGTCTTCTGTAATACGGTTGATAGCATTCTGATGTACTGCTCGCTTAGTGCATTATATTATCACGATAATAATACTTTGCATAAAATCTTATATATTTAAATGAGCAATTCTTGTATATATTATATATATATAATTGGAATCTCGGAATCGGCTCCTACGATTTTCATGAAATTCAGTGTATAGGGGGTTTCGGGGGCGATAAATCGATCTAGCTAGGAATCATATTTAGAAAATGTCATTTTATTTTTTCATTTAAAATGTCATGTGTTTTATCGATAATTTTTTATAATGTAATGATATATTTGTTTAATATTTAAAGTCATTGGAGTGGCTAAGTGTGGCTAGGCGTGCTGGACTCGAATTTTCAAAAAACACCATTTATAAAAAAAAAAAAAAAATACCGAGCAAAGCTCGGTCATCCAGATATTAAATATTTAAAACACAAATTACAGTATATATAAACTTGCCAAAGCTATCTAGATAGGAAAATAAAAAACTGCGTTCTCAATGTAATAGTACACCCGTTTCACTCTTGCTACGTTTCAGTTTACGAGGTTTAATATCAAAATTCATTTCGTGCTTTAATCTTATTGTCGTCCCATATTTTCATTTTTAAGCACAATTCAATCATTATTCAACATATTCTCACTGTATTTAAGTACGATTGCTACAAGCGTAGTAATGATTGCAAACGGAATATTAATACCGATGAAACTTATACAATAAAAACAAATGAGGATTATGTGTCATAGACTATGGGACAAATTAAGATTATTACAGTTATATAAATGCATTTCAATCAATTGAATTTGAATTTTCTGGTTGCCTGAATCACTGTGTATATGAAGTCAATATAATAATAATGTTTCTTAAAAGAAGAAAAGAATTTAAAAGCAGAGTAGGATTAATGGGTGTATTATTCTTCATACACAAAGTCTTCTTTCTTTCGTTATATACCAAACCATAGTCAGTCACATTTTCCCTCTAAATAAGAATACAACAAATACACACTTTTCGCTTATGTTTTAAAATTTAACACAACAATATTATTTGCATATAATAAAAATAATAATATTTAAAATATAAACAGAGTAAAATGGTTCTGAATATTATTATTACTATTATGGTAAATAATAAGAAAAAGACAACACTGTACGATTACGAGTTTCTATTATTTTATACGACCACACATCAAACATATATTTTACTTCCATAAGCTTATACAATGTATTACAACCAATGTCATTTCAATATCGAAAACCATTCTACACATGTTAATTATTTCTCAAACTTGATATTAAAAAAATTGATGAAAAGTTAAATGTCCTTATTTTATTCTCCTCCATTTCATCCAATTTAAGTGTTGGATGTGTAATAAATCAATTGAAAGTTCTAGAGCCACTGAATATTCTTAAACCAACTATTTATGTTCATTAAAACTGGAGATATTCGAGTGGGGAAAATCTCATAAAGGGCATGCCGGCGCTTTGCTCTCCTCCATCTTATCTAATTTGAGTATTTCATAGCACAAATGATAAAAATAAATAAACTTTCAAGAAATAACTAACTTTGAGTGAAGAAAATCTTATTAACTTTAAATTTAAAATAAAATTTATTTATATCTGCTCACTAACAGTATATTGACCGGTCAATTAATTAATTATTAAAGTGTGCACATCGCATCTTTGAAGTATCAAATACCTTTCTTTTTTAAATAATCGCGTTTGGGTATAACTTGAAAAGAGCAAAATATAGATGTTATTCAATTTTTGATTATTATTAATATACATATACCTTTCATTTAAAAGATAATTCACGGTTGAGTATAACTTGAAAAGAGCAAAAGATATATGTAATGTTTCAGAGTTATTAATTTACTAACATATATTCATAGCAATATGAATATACTACATTAGAGATGCCAATGTTACATTTATTAAAACATCGATATTTTGTTAAAAATAATGATGTTTTATGGACATCCCAACATCGATATATGACATAAGACATCCATATATTGTCAAAATCAATGATGTTTTAACATCGATGTTGAAATACGTAAATATCGATATCAAATATAAATGATATTTTAACATAAATGTTTGACTGTTAACGTTTAATATTTATCTAGAATCCAGCTCTCATTATTATTAGTACAGTTTAAGACAGTTTCACTTTATACAATACATAAGTACACCAATTAAAGACAAACTCATAATAATGATCTTGGCATTATGTTAAAAAAAGTATTGCCAAAGAATTGCCCAAAAAATATGTTCAAGACATAATAATAGAATAATATTATAGAAAATATACAAACATCTGGATGTTTATCTCTCTTTGTTCATTTTCACTAGTTACCACTAGGTAGATACAGAGAAACTACTACTAACATTACGGTTGACGAGATTTAAAGCAGAAAAATTAAAGCGAATGAATACGTGTGAATTCGTATTCCAGTGTTAATGTTTTGTAATGTGGTTGATTTTCTGGTATCGTATTTTGATTGTCGTGTATAGATATAGTAAGGACATCGAAATGGTATTTTTTTTATAAAATAAGTCATGCTTTCAAACAGTTTCATAAAAATTAAATTTTTTTGCAAGAGAAAAAAATATAAATGAAATAAAATTGATGTACCGCAATTTTCTCAAAATTTTAAGTTTATCTTGAAGAATACTATTTAAAAATGTTTTTCATTTTCTACAAGCATTTACAACTTTTTTTGTTGATCGTTTTTCGCCAGAAGGTAATTTCCTCGAAAATAGCAAAAACACACTTTCAATCCCTACCTCTGTTGCATCGTTTCAAAGTTCGTGTGGTTTATTTGGTTTTTTTTTAGTAATTACGTATACCCCAAACTAAATTTTGGCACCGTTCGTCCAAAATATCAAATTTCATCTTAAAAAGTTATTGTGCATCTGCCTATGGACATCAAAGCCGATTACAATGATCTCTTACGAACTAACTCAGCAAAGTATTCAAAATTAAAATTACAAATGCTCAAAATTAGATGCTCTTTAGGTGTTCCAAGTTTTGGAAATTGAGTTATTATGTATATACACTGCTACTGTAGTATGACGCTGACAGAACAATGTGAAAAAATTACTTATATAATATAATGTCAGTACCAGAATAAGGTGGTTTTTAGAGGTTTTTTAGGTGCTTTTATGGTATGTATTCAATAAATCAATTTACTTAATATTACTAAAAAATTTATGCACTGATTCAGTAATAAATCTGTTTGAGATACAACAAATATTGTAAATATTGTTCAATCTAAATTTTTTGCATCCGATGTCTTTTTGGATCGAATAGCATTTTACCAGAAAATATATATGCATAAATGAGTGTAACGTATATCTTATGGAAGTATATATACTTCATACACCACTTAAAATCTATTGAAAATATTACATTTGCATTTGAGATATATTCAATGGGAAAATTAGAGGTCTGTGATGTTTTCATATAAGATGTGTTTGCACAATTTTATTTGGTAACTCATTTAATCATATAAAATTAAGTTAGGGTTACATTTGTATCATGAATTACTCGCGTAGTACTGAAGACATTTCATTCAAGAAAAGTGTTTGTGGTTTCCTTAGGAATAAATGCAATGTGGTTAGTTTGGACATAAATACTTTTGTGTTTCTTCTCAAATTTGTTTCTTAAAGAAATTTGACATAAACTATTTTATTCTTTCTACATAAAAAAATTTTACTGGCCGAGATTTGTTAGGTATTTTTCACGTAAAAGGACAACAAATAAGAATTACGAATATGTTTATGGCCTTTAGAAAAATTATAAACTTCATAATAAACAATAATGATAGTGGACAAAAGACTTTTAAAAATAATAATGGACACTTTAAAAGTGATAAAATTTAAAAACTCAAAAATGACGTAATGACATTAATATAATTCCAGTCTGTCCATAGTTTTCTGATAAATAATTAAAAAAATTATGATAAATAATTTCCCTGTGTTTCGAAAGTATAATATCATAGATGGATATCCATATATAACGTCATCAAAATATGATATTAATAGTAGAGCTTATAAACAACTTGATAACATCATATATAGATGCTATTTATGATATTATATTTTCGAAACACAGACATTAGAATGTAATAAAAATGTCTATTTCATTGAAAATTAGTAAATAATAAGAAATAATCTGTAATTGTGAATAATTTTTGGAGAGATATAAAATTAAATTGAATGTATGAGGATTCGAACCGATGCCCGTTTTAGTCAAATAAAACTATGCTTTGTTTTAAGGCTCATATCTATGAATATCAAATATGTATTATATGTACATATTTAAATAATGTGGAGTCGTAACAGTGACACCAGTTCAATGGTTTTTTCCCTCTCAAAAAATGACCAACGTAGCTAAAGAAGTTTTAACTTAAAAAAATTTCAAAAGCTATATTTTCCATCTACTTGAACCTTTGACAATGAATAAAAATTTTGTAATTGCAAAATTCCGAAACATGTAGTAGATATGCACAAATCATATCCAGAAAAGACAAAGAATTTAGAAATATTTCTATAATTTTCAAATTCATCGTAAAAATGTGAAGGTAAAAAATAACAATTCTCATTGTAAATGAACCCGACATACGAGTATTAATATAACTGAGTATTAATTTTTCAGCTATTTATAACTATTCATGTTTTTTATAAAATAAACTTCAGACTGAAATCAGCTATTTAAATTTGGATGTATAATATTCGTTTTATGTGTATGCCAAATTATGATACAAGTAAAATAATTCTAACAAAATATGGCGAAAGTTCTTCTAAAATAAGTATATTTGTAGCAGAAATATAACAGATAACATGGATAATACACATGTCTTTACATATTGTGTGTAAAAGAATTGGAAAAAAGTGTCAGTTTGTCTAAATTGGGTTAAAAACAAGTTCCTGAAATAAAATAGTCAGTTGCGGTAACGGTAATAGTTTTCATATTTTAACTGAAAACGATTTAAGTTTTGTCTCCGGTTTCTCAAATTAAACGGTTTTAACCGAATATAGGTTCAGTTATAATCCCTGGTCCAAATATACATAAGATAATATTTTGCATACTAGAAAAAAAAAATGTATTAATTACAGTTGATGACGGCAGTACTCACGAAACGAGTATAATTGTTTCGTGGTTTTGTATTATTGAAATTTTTACAAGTCAGTCTAAATAAATACGAAGTAAATTATATTTTAGTAAGTTTTGTATCTCCATTATATACTTTTTTTTAAATAAAGCTCTTTTATTGTGCTTTTACAAATATATATGAAAAAACATTGAGAGATTATCCTCTTTTTAAACAACAACATCAAAATGTACAATTTATTTTGTATAAGAGACAGAATCTTTTAATTTTCTTTTATTACTTACAAGTTCTTTTGTTTTATACTTTTTTTGTGTTTTTTTATATTGTGATTCCTTTTAATATAAAGACATAATAATTTTTTAAATAATAAATCATAAAACATATTTTGGTTTAATAATTTTTGTAAAAAAAATTGTCATTTATACCTGGTTAGAATAGGATAGTTTTTATCCCAATAATATCCTTTTCTTCTTGCAAAACAATCATTTTTATTTGTATCATTATAAAAATCAAATTATGATGGCTTATAAAAATGCTAGCTGTTTCCTACCCGCATCGCAGGGCAGTTTAAACTTTCTTCAAAAACATTATCTTGAGATTTTCACTTCATTTATTTGCATCCAAACATTTGCAGGGATCGTTTTGCTTACAAAATAGTTAAAAAAAAAAGAAAGTGGAATGAACAATTTAATTTTTATACTTTTCTTTGTAAGTATTGTCATTTTTTTTTTTTCATATAATAAACGATTAACATCAAAAACGATATATAAATATCGAGAATTCACGAGTTGTTTATATCTTGAATTCATTAAAAAATTCTATAGAAAAACACATCTAAATTATTTAAACCAGATAATTTAAAATTGAAACCGATTATATTATTTGATTATCACTAAATAGTATAAAACATCCTTTTCTGACCCTATATCCCAATGTATGCTTAAATCTTTAAAACTACGCAACGGATTTTGATGCGGTTTTTTTTAATAGATAGAGTGTTTGAAGAGGAAAGTTTATAATAACATCCATTAAATAGTGGAGAAATACTGTTATTTTTGAGGTTTCTAATGTGATGTCGTAAATAATTACATTTTTTCCGCTTACATTGCAAACGCAGGCTGAACTCTACGAGATTTATCAAAGTATTGTACACATTGAAAAGGTCTACAGAAAACTCCGCTATGTTATATCTATCTCTTATGGATATACAACAATAACATTTTTTTTTCATTTACTTTTTACGGCAAATAATGGCTAATTTTCGAAGCGATTTATTTTTAATTATTAATTTAATATCTATATAAAAATAACCGTCATCTGCTACCAAATTTCTATGATGCGGGGCCGAACACCGCCCCATGAGTTAAAGGACCGAGGTTAAAGGTCTACACCAAATACCGGGTAATAATTTCGTGTCAAGGGTTTCGTACTTTTTGCTGACGCAGAACCAAGGTCGTACGGCAACCCAGAGATGCCGGGTGTCACATACAAAATACGAGGTGTAAATATAAAAATTTCGTGGCACAGGTTTCCTAACGGAAATACCGGGTGACTCGCACAAATATCGGGTGTTAGAAATTGTCACAGCAACGAGTGGCCGGGTCTGATAGTATATTCATATAACCATGTTAAATTGGATATCGGTTTCGGAGATGCTATAACAAAGAATTTCTTTGGCCATTAATTGTTGATCATAACCGTTAACAAATATTTTCCTATTTTGCTTTACTTAAACAACGTATTACATATATACTTAAATTTTGGCCTTAGCGTCGTCAAATCCTATGTAATAAATATAGGTAATCCAGATAATTTTTTATTTTGTACGCAATATTTTCAATTAGATAATTTTTCTCAAAGCATTCGGGCAGTGTACGCTGATAAAGTGGCAGAGTAGTGGTTTTTTCAGATATACCTTAGACATTTTAAAATTTGAAAGTCAAAACATATATTTCTTAGAATCAGTTAAGTAGTAATAAAGAACCCCTGCAAACAAACCAACAAACTTTAAACGATATTTTCATACGTTTGGTTGAACTTTAATACAACAATTTGGGGTGTATTCTGTTCTATAAATCGAAATTTGAACCATCGGTGGGTGAACCCTTTTAGGTGAATTAAAAAGAAACTATTAAATTTTCAATTACAATTTAACAGGAACATTAATCTGTTCAAAATATCAAACTTTCTGACTCGACGGTTTGTACTGTACCATTTTAAAATTTTAAATTAAGTAAATCGCCCTCTGAAATTTTTCAGGAGTTATTTCTTTATTAATTGCAAGCTTTCTCTTAGCAGTTTGGACTGTCCCTTTATCTAAATTAAAATCAATCTCTTTTTTTTCCTGGTTTTATATCAGAATTCCATGGTCATAATTTTAAGGTTTTTAACATAGAAATTGACCTAAATATCATTATGTTTAGCATTATGTTTTCATCGGTTCATTTTTACTTTATTGTTTTATAAAATGTCTTAAATCATATTGATATTTTATTAAAATTATATAACTTTTATTTATTCGTTTCTAATTTATAAATTTAAAAAAGCTGTAATAAGTCAAATCAATAAAATGTCATTTAACAGCCATATATATTCAATAGAAGAATTAAAAACTAAGACAATATATTTTATAATAATATTAAAATGTGTACCACAACATTCAACATAAAACTATTGCGTAAATCATTAGAAAACATGCAATATGTCGATTTACAATTAAATAGTTGTTTTAAAATAAAAAATAAATAAAACACAACAATAGAAGCACTATATAAAACAATATTTATGAACAGTAACAATACACAAATTCATTGACAATTTTATCGCACCTTGATTCGATTGAATGTATTATAAGTTTTGTAAATATCGAAGGTAGGATGAACAACTCAACACGACATGTATATTATAAAATTTTAAATATACGGCAATTTGAAAAATTAAACACGCAAATTTTATACGAAATATATGAGAAATATCACAAATGTATATGATAACTTTTGTTTAAAATTTGTAACGATAGAAAATAGTTAAGGCATGAACATCATTTTGATATAATTGTTCATAGAATCAATTAGTTTGACCATTTTTTGTTGATAACGTTTTGTTGATATTCGTTAGACCATTTTTTGTTGATAATCTGACCCTCTCTTTGACCATCCACATACTCGCCTGTATTGATCTAAAAGTGAGTGAGTTCCTGATTGAGTAAAATTAGTCAATTAGAGCTATCTTGGATCCATAGCTAATTTTGTAAACCATTTTAGACAGACTAAAAATTTAATGACAAAAAATGTTGGTTTCTTAAAAAAAAAAATTTTTGTTTGAAACAATTTCTCATAATAATTTAGATTATAATAAAACTCATAATAAAACTTAACTCTGAGTAACTGCGCAGTCAGTATGGCTAAGCAAACTAATTCAAACATTAATACTTAACCATATATATGAATTTAAGCCATTTATACTGTTTATTTTTTATCTTGTTTTAAGTTTTAAACTTTTGATGAATATCGGAAAAAAATGCTACTCTATGTTTCTCTTATTCAAAAATTTAAAAGTATGAAAAAATGGTATAAACGACCGTTTCAACTTCAGGTAAACAGTGAGAAAGATTTGAACGAAAATTATCGAAACCTTTCTTATGATTTTCTATGTTATGTGATTAACTCATTGTTGTAAAAATAAAATATTCGAAAAAGTACAGAATAAAATACACTTCTGATAATGGACACAAAACTTCCTCGTATTTCACAAATATGCTCACGTAAATAGCTGTATATCTGGTACGTCTTTATTTTCTGCATTTCTGAAATTTCTCTTATATTAATTTTTTTTTATATACAAACGTGAATTTATCTTTGTATTTATCTACGATAAAAATAAATTGAATAAAAATTAAATTCTAAGGAAATATTCGATTTTCCCCTTAGTGTCGAGAATAATCAATTTCAACAAAATTCAAATCAAAGATGTACTGAATGATGCATTATTGAAATATTTGCTGAAATATCACTGGAAAGGCGTTACCATGTACTTAGTTGAAATTTGTTTATGATCTAAAACATACTTTTTGTATATTTGTATAGCATACGATTTTCTGCCACAGTAAGGTGACTATATTAGGAGATCTATTTACAAAGAATTATAATTTTAAAACAAGATTCAAAACCATCTCAAACAAACTAACTAAATAACATTTTGAACAGCTATATTATTTTAGGTCTTGCCTAGGAAGGTGATAGTATATGTGGCTAATTTTACAAATACAAAGTTTCATTGCATACGAAATACCGAATTCTCTGTATAAATGGATAAATGTTTTAATGGTATGTCATATAACTTGTAAACTGTTTAATATTTAATACAAAATCATTAAAGTATTTTAACAAATAAAATAAAAACGCTTTTATATTTTTTATTGAAAAAAGGAGCAAATAAAATTGATATATCAGTTTTTTTTAATACTTACTTCGTGGTAGTTATATAGCAAATACAACTTTTTTCATGTACCTATGCATGTGCTGGTTCAGACGATTTGTTTGAGGAAACGTAAAAGCACAGCAAAAAGTTTTCATACTAAAGTGCGATTACAAAAATGAATTCCTAAATTATTGCAATTGCAGCATGCCCCCTCCAATTCAGCGTTATATATATATATATATATATATCTTATATATAAAAATGAATTGCAAAATGTGTTGGTAAGCGCATAACTCGAGAATGGCTGGACCGATTTGGCTAATTTTGGTCTTGAAATATTCGTGAAAGTTCAGGGAAGGTTTTAACGGGGAGAAACATAAATAATAAGTAAAGGAAAATACTATAAACGACAATTTAATTTTCGAATATAAAATGTTCCTAGCTGTGAAACATATTTTGTCTTTTTTTTTCTCACATGTTACAAATCATCATTTCCATAGAAACCAAAATATAATTTTGAAATTCAAAATAAACCTTCTTTATCTATTCAAAATAAAACTTCTTTATCTCTTCTCACTAGCAGTATGACGAACTGTCAACTATATAAAGTGTGCATATCGCATTGTTCAGGTATTACCGGAATCATTCTTGGTTCAGGAGATCCATATACCTTTCATCAAGTGTATGTGTACCACAGCAAAAATTATCGGGTTAACGCGGTCCCATGTGTACCCCAGCAAATACCAGGTAAATACCGGGTGCACACTACATACCGGGAATCCGATAAGAAAAGATTTGAAATTCTTCCCCTAAGGGTAGAATTGCATCCGCATGTAAACGATGTAATATCATTTATTAAAATGTGAAAAATAACAAAGCAACACGTAAACCGGGTGGGTATGCTTCAAAATATAAATTAATATCATAATTTATTCTGATTTGCCGCAGCTTCATTATTTAGTTATAGACAGTTGAGAATATGTTATTATATTTAGGAGATATTGATGTTGATTAGATATAATTTATATAAATAACAAAACAATGTTTACCCGGGTCAGCTATTCAAAATAGAATTTATTTATCTCTTCTTTTCTATATTAGTGGTTCTGGACTTCCTTTTACTATTTTTCATCAAGTATATGAGAACCACAGTACAATATACACGAATTGTGGCTGCACGAGGTACCGGGTGTCCCACATCAAACACGAGTGTATATATAAATATTTCGTGTCACGGGTATCCCACACCAAATAGTGGGTTAAACATCAAATACCGGGCATCCCATAAGAAAAGATTTTCTGAAATTCTACCCCTAATGGGATGAAAAGAAGAGGCAAAGTTTGTATGGGACAACGGAATTCCTTCGTCCAATCTGCTTCAAATTTTGCATGCAATCGATGTAATATCAATTGTCACCGCAACGTGTCCGGGTATGCTTTAAAATATATATTAATATCATTATTTATTCTAATTTGCCTTAGCTTTCAGCCTTAAGAAATACAGGAAAGTTGTTAAGAATATGTTATTATACTTAGAAAATGTTGAAGTTAATTAGAAATATGTGGCAAAACGACGTTTGCCGGGCCAGCTAGTATATATATATATATATATATATATATATATATATATATATATATATATATATATATAGATATATATATATATATATATAAAAGCATAATTAATAATGTATCGTACTGTATTTTATCATCACTATCTAAATATTATCAGGATTTTTGAATGTCTATTTTTAAGGGTTTTAAAAAAATAACTTCAGTACTCTGCTTGTGATGTGAAGACGCCTTAATGGAACAAAAATTTAATCAATATATATATGTAGTTATTAGTTGTCACGAAAATTGAATGATTTTTACATACTGGAGAGAGCTTTAGTATTATGTTTCAATTTAGCTTAACGAGTGGTTTATCAGAGAAATAAATTAAAATATATTACTTCAATCAATCTAGTAATTCGTTCCCCTGAGAAAAATTTCAAAAATTTTTCTACAGTTTGTAATACCAAAAAACTTTCAGAAACCTACTTGTGTACAAAAAATTCCTTTCGTTATGTTATAAAAAAAATTCAATCTTAAATTAGGGAAAATAATAATAAACAGTATTCATTGAATAAAACTCGCTCGTGAATCAAGTTAAGTTGACCGATTATAGGTAGTTGATTAAAAAAAGTTGAATCATTTGTTGTTCAACCATTTCCATAGAAATTGATTCAATTAAAAAAATACAAAATAATGCAAACTTGCAAATGAAACTGATATTTTACACACCAACTTTATTGAACAAACATTTTTTTTTCTCTCCTATAGTTTAAAAGTTGGGTAATGGTTCCATTGGACTCAATGAACTAATTTTTTTTATTCACTAACTTTAACTCACTTTTTGGGTCTACCCAAATACGCTACTAAAATTTCAGTTTAAGCTATGTTTTTTTCTTTTTGGAGTTATCTTGATGAAGAATAGACGATCTGACTGGCTAGTGGAAATTGATGACAGTTTAAGAATTTAGTTATTATGGTTAGTTAAAAACTAACTTCTTAAGGTTAAATAAAATAGGTTTATTATTTTTTGGCTTTCAATTATTTCGACAGTTTAATTTTCTTGTTTAAAAGTCTTTTTTCATAATTTTGGTAATTATAATCTACTAATTACTACATGCTAAATTTTATATTAACACAACTCAATATTCAAATCTGTGAGAGCAAAAAATCACCTATATTTTCTCATCCATAGAGTAGGAATTTCTTTTCCAAATTTATATGAAACCACCTTTGTGGTATACCATTTTCAATATAAAAAGAATTATCAAAATCGAACTACTCTGTACAAAGATATGCATTTTCATATTTAAAAATAAAAAAACATACGCATTGACTTGAGAATCTCTGTTTTTTCGTCGGTTAAAAACAAACGAAGCTTTATCTCCACATTGAAAAATAAATGAAATCCGAAAATAAAAATTCATAATAATATTAAATAATTCAAAAAAATTTGAAAATACAATTAAAATAGACTTATCACAGCCACATAATAAATATACATACACCTGACAGAAGCTATTCTCATACTAAGGATTTTATTATGTTTGTGTATCAACTACAAAATTAATTCAGATTGTCAAAATATTGTCTAAAAATTAAACATTAAAAGAAATTTCATTAATATTAAAAAACGCGAAAGTTTGGAAGTATGTATGTTTTGATAGATGTATGGATGTATTTATGGATATTGGAACGAAGTTCCTTACGGCAGGCTTGGAGGGGATAGGGATTTTGCTGCGCGACCGAACTGAAAAAAATGTGATAGTAAAACCGTAAGAAAAAATGCGTGGAATAAAACCGTTAAATGAGACGTAACTATAGTAACAATGTCAAGTGAACCAACAAGTGACTTGAATGCAATTGACAGTGATAATAGTGGGAAATTATTCAGTGCAAAAGAATTAAATACGTAAGTATTAGTTTATTCTTTATTAATAAATATATTAATAAATATATATTTATAAATATAAAATATTTTACATTGGTTAAGTAAGGTTTTCTAGGTTATCTTTCTTCTAAATACTTTCTTTTACTTAAATAAAAATTAATCAGCAAAATTTAAGAGAAAAATCAAGAAAACCTACATAAAATTGAGCACGATTTTTTTTGCAATTTGTGTCGATTCTACATTAGCCGAAGGAACTTCGTTCCTACCTGGTGTCCCACGACACCACATCATTTTTTGTTACTCTTTCACACAAGTTCATTTTATATATTTCAGAGGGTAAAAATTAGGGAAAAATTTGTTATTAAAGCCTTCCTTGAAGTATTTTACAAATTCTATTAGCATTATTTCCATCGAAACCGAAATATAAATTTAAAATTCAATAAAAAATTTATCTCTTCTCACTAGCAGAACTGTCAACTATATAAAGAGTGCATATCGCAACATTCACGTATCACCGGAAATATTCGTAATTCTGTAGGTCCATTCACTTTTTATTAAACACATGAGTACCACAGCACGAAGTACCGGGTACAGTGTCGACGTACAGTGTCGAGGATTAATGGCTGTCCCGAGGTTCAAAGTGGCCGTAGTACCGGGTGACACACCAAATACCGGGTAAGAAACACAGCCAAATGGGCTGTCCAGATCGTTTTCTCGGTTTTAATAACTGAATCTTTTAAACTCAGAAATAATTTAAATTCATTCACTACTGGGAATTTTAATTCTCAAAAGCTTGCTAGTTTTTAATAACATTAAAAAAGTTGTGTTTCAGAAATGAAAAAAAAAATTGAAAATTGAACTGAATTAAACAGGACCACTATAGGTGAAAAATGTACTACAAAAATGTAATGTAATTCACACAGAATATACTAGACAGAACATTTCATTACATAATTTCAAGTAGCACATTAAATTGGAAGGTAATCCAACCACAGACATCGAGGTTGGTAGTTACTGTAATGGGGGAAAATAATTTTAAAAATATATACTTCTATAGAGAGATTACTATGTCATCAAATCGTATTATTTTTAAGCACATTAAATAAAAAAGCTCCACATTACTGTATCCTTTTGGTAGATCCTATAGGTACTATAGGTACTATGTAGGTATTTGAATAAAAAATATATTTTTATTCAAAGTGTAGTTTAATAGATTAGTTACATTTTATTTTATATTTTGTTGCGTCGCGTCTTTATCATTTTTCACCATTGTATCTTTATACTTATATGCATAATTGTGTAATACCGTAAAACTAATAACCATTGATTATTGATATGTATGGATAATTATTGGACATATATGTGTGTGAATATTTAGGCTGAGGTGTGTGTTCTATTAAATTGGTCCTAAATTATAAGATCTTCATGATTCAACTTTCATACTGGAATTAGCAATTAAAGTGGAAAAATTAAGATCAAACAGAAAGATTTCAGGTCTGATAATACCTGGAACGAAAATTATTACATTGCCACAATTTCGGAACAGATCAAAACTCCGATTTAATTTTATTTTTTAAATTAGGTTATTAAAAATACTTCAGACTTAGTTAGCTGTGATTCAAAATGTGTTTTTCCTTTAGAAATGCGTGTTTTTCATCAATTTTCATAAATAATTCGAAAATTTCACGCATTAATGACAAAAAGTTTATATGAAGATTTTAAAAAAAAAATAGGGCTAAGTATTTATTTATTATTTTTCTATATATAATATTAGCCGAATGATATATATACATATATATATATATATATATATATATATATATATATATATATATATATATATATATATATATATATATATATATACATTTTAATAAATATAATAAATTAAATTGCCTCAAGTCCTAGTAAAAATGGTTTGGTATTAAAAATAAAATAAACAGATTAGGAAATTTATTGTATTTGAATCCAAACGGCTTGTTACTTAGAAAAAATTCATTCATCGATTCAGATTAGTTCAGATTAACACATATATCAACTTCATTATGTATTGAAGAAATATTTTCAATAAATATATATTGAAAAGATTTCTTCATTGAATCACCCACTTGTAGATCGGGACGTTTTTGTCAGGGTCGTTTAATGCCACTTGAGAATTAACTGTATTACATTTCAAGCAGTATAGCAACCATATCAGTGCTCTTTTAAAAACCAAGACAACAACTATTCAGACAACACAAAAATTTGACTTGTGTTTATCATAATTAATAATTTCCGAGTCCAATAAGACAGTCAGAAACACAGAATTATACACATGCTTACGAGAATGTAATTTATTTCTAGTTTTGACATTACAGATTTTATTTTTCCCAATGCTGAATTAGCTTTAGAAATCAAATGATTACTGTTATTCAAAATAAAAACACATGAGGTACTGAAAATAATGCCAAGGTGTTCGGTTCGATTAACAATTTCTACAATAAGTGAATATTCAAAAGAGATATTTGCACGTAGCCTGTCTCCATGTTTAAATATTAATAATTTGATTTGTGCATATTATTTTAATTTAATTTTTACAGTTAAGAGCAAGAAGCTTTATCGACTTCTATATAACATCTTGTGATTCGTGATCCGCATGGTGATCCGCGTAACAAATTGAGTGCAATCCGAGGCTATCCTCTCTCTCAATATTCTCAACTTCAGAGTTCCATTGCTTCATAACAATGGTTCAAAATCTGACAAAAAGAGTGATCTAAGGGTGTCACCCTGTAGTAAGCCTTTTCGTATAGGAATATCATCTTATGATTCAAACTCATTTCCTGTTTAAGCCTACATTAAACAGTATTTCCCATAATAGGGAATGATTAGTTGTGAAAAAAGTTCGATTGAAATCGATTAAAACAATATTAGG
>CM035592.1:77113175-77161699 GCA_020423425.1 Chrysopa pallens
TTGTGACACTGTGTAGGGTAAATAATTCGATTATAGGTCAGTTCGAGTACGCTCGAATCTGCAATAACATTAAAGAAGGACGAGCTTACCCAGAATAAATCAACGGCTAATTTACCTGCACCGCCAAAAAAGGATAAATTTTCGTATGAAAACTTGGACAAGGATTTTTGGTAATCAAAATAGCTAAAGCTCAAATTTATATGTGTAAAGAAATGCTACTTTTAAGTAAGTTTTTAACTTTATTATAGGTAACTCAATTGTATCTGTACATTTTTTAACATTTTTGTTTTTGGTTCATTTATAGTTTTAAGAAAATGTCTCTCTTAAAAGTTTTCTATAAATTAATGATACCTTTCTATTGATAATTTTAAACTTTTTTGTAAATTTTTTTCATAATTTTGTTGAATCAAATATAGTGGGTTCATTAAAATTAATAAGCGTGCAAATTGATGGTTACTACTAAAATTCAGAATTCAAAAAATTATACAAAAACGATTGAAATCATCAAGACAAATGTAAAATATCACTCTTAGTCACGTGTATTGTAATAAAGTAAAAAGTAAAAAAGTTGTATTATAAGTCATGAGGCTAAATCACCATTGAAGGGCAGATAATTGCACACATTGGGATTTTAAAAAAATTAATAAATAAATAAACTCAAATAAAAAAAATACCATTTAAATAGATACAACCTTTGTCTAATTAATTTTATCTTATTCTTCAATTTTATAGATTGCAATTACTATGCAATATTAAAACAATTGCTTTTATTCTTATCGTTTATAGCTTTTTTCAGTAGAGAGACGTCGATATTCAAATGGAATTTTCTGAAATACGAATAAAAGCTGTGATTAATGTAAAATTTCATTCTATTATAGAAGCTATAAATATAATCATAAGTCAGTTATGAATTTCCAAAAAATTTTTTCGTTAATTTACGCTGCTGTATGTTATAAAATTTAAATATTTCACTTTATTTAATTGTTTTTAAATACCTGCATATTTAAAGGTTCCGATTTCATAATTAAATTGAAAAGTTGATAAAAAAAATAATTAATTTTCAATCCATTAAAGAAGAAATGTAAAAAAAAATAAAAAGTAATAAAGTTAAACTTTTTATTAATTGAACGAAGGAACCTTCGATGAACGTTAAACAAAAACAAGTCAAAAGAGAAAAGACAAAATAAAATAATTATATCTTCAGAAACTAAACTGTAAAAAAATAAATGAAATTATATAAAAATATTTCATATCCTGTCTATATTATATTTATCAGTTTGATGTTCAGCCAAACCAAGTTTATCACATACAGAAAAATCATCTCCATATCCTATACTTCCACTCCTGAAGGCTCACTTCACGATGTACCTATATATTCCATACAACTTTACTGTATGGAACAAAATTGAAAAGGTTCGTTGTGTGTGCAACAGGTTTGTGGAATAAACATTATGTGATATATTTGCTTCTCTTCCCATTGTATACTTTATACGTTGTACACTTGTCGTAGAAAGCTTAGAAACATTTTTATTATTATTTTAAATTGTATTTATTTAAAATTAGAATAATTAATTACCTTAATAAAAAATTTTGAGTGACTTAGAATGATATAAAAGTACGTCTGATAAAAAAAGGTCATCTGGCATTCCCAACATCACGTAAGTAAATTTCTACGAGTTTCACATTTTATCTTAGTAATTATAAATTTTCTCTCCACTCATAACAAATCTGCGAACCAAAATTCGCAGCAAATGCGAAACTGATACAAATATTTTGATTAATAGCATTTGGGTTGTTGATTTTACCATTAATTTATAATCATTTTTAGGAATAATTGAATAATATTATGTGTGTGTCATTTTTTAATAGTAAGTAAGGAATAGAAAAGAATAAATAAATCAATAAATCTTATATATTTAAATGAGCAATTCTTGTATATATATATATATATATATATATATATATATATATATATATATATATATATATATATATATATATATATATATATATATGTATATATATATATTTATATATATATATATATATATATAAATATATATATAATTGAAATCTCGGAATCGGCTCCAACGATTTTCATGAAATTCAGTATATAGGGGGTTTCGGGGGCGATAAATCGATCTAGCTAGAAATCATATTTAGAAAATGTCATTTTATTTTTTCATTTAAAATGTCATGTGTTTTATCGATAATTTTTTATAATGTAATGTTATATTTGCTTAATATTTATGGTCATATAGTCATTGGAGTGGCTCTGTGATAGCATGTGACACTCATATACAGAGATCCCGTGTTCGAATCCCGGCTCGACCGACGAGTAAAATTAATTTTTTTTTTATTTTATTAATTTTAAACACAACCCAACCCAACAAAACAACACAATAAAGTGAATGATATTTTTCAAATAAGATTTTGTTATTATAATTGTATAATTTTTTACAATGTAATGATATATTTGTTTAATATTTATAGTTATATAGTCATTGAAGTGGCAAAGTGGTAGCATGTGAGGCCCTTAAAAAAAGTTCCCGGGTTCGAGTCCCGGCTAGACCGATGAGTAAAATTAATTTTTTTTAAATTTTATTAATTTTAAACCCAACCCAACCCAACAAAGCAACACAATAAAGTGAATAATATTTTTCAAATAAGATTTTGTTATTATAATTATATAATTTTTTATAATGTAATGATATATTTGTTTAATATTTAAAGTCATTGGAGTGGCTAAGAGTTAGCGTGCTGGACTCGTCTTCCGCCTCGACGTTATATAATTTTCAAAAAACACCATTTATAAAAAAAAAAAAAAAAAAATACCGAGCAAAGCTCGGTCATCCAGATATTGAATATTATCGGAGTATAACGCCATTGTTTGGCAGAATTTCAACGAAATATACAATTATCACGAAATATTGGTTAACAATCCAGACTATAAATAAAATCTTGGGAGCATATTACTGCGGTCGTGTTCACATCCCTACTCAATTCTGTTACTAATATAATGATTTTGTAACTAGTCGTATATAAATCAATTTGGGCAAAGATTTTTCGTCATCAAAATGGCAATCCTTATTATTTATATGTTTTGAAATAATTTTTTTACTTTAAATTACACTATTTGTGTATTTTTTTTTTTATAAATAGATATGAATCACATTTCGAACAGTCTCTTTGCATTCTTCCTACATATTGGCCACAATGATATACCATAAAAAACAATATAAAATGCATCTTAAACTTATAACTTTAAAGTATATTTGCTCGATAAAGAAGATAAGCAATTAATTTAGATTTAATTTTGATAATAAAATGTTACTTTTGGAGAATGTTGACAAGACTTTACTTATGATTGAAATAACAGAAATAACAAAGGGGAAATTTTGAAGAATCTGCCGTTTTCATTTTAAATGCATACCAATGTTAACATATTACTAATTTTTAATGCATTATGTTTTTATAACGGACGAAAGTATATTGAATAATTTTTTTTAATTTCAATCGAAAAATAAGGGTGCATGCAGCAGCATTAATTGACTTATTAATGTATCAAGAGAAATTAGTTTATATTTATTACTCCATTATAAGAGCAAGGTATATTAAAAATTATTTTTATTTTATTTTTATTTCACGTTTTTTAGGGTAATGTTAATATAGTTTTTCGTTAAGTGAACAACTCTTCTTCATTTATATCATTTCTGCTGTTCTCTTGTTCCTTTCACATTTTCATGCATTACCATCCACTGCTGAGCTATAGTCCAAATTTCAAGTCCAAAGTTTTTGTTTTCCTCTATTAAATTTTCTTCTTTATCTTTCACCTCCTTCTTCGTTTTTCGTCTAGTTTTTGTTCTATTCTTCTTAAATCAACTTCAAAATTTCACCTGTGTATATATACCAGAAAGCGAAAAAACGTTAAACAAGTTTGTGAAAAAATCAAATAAAACATTAGTTGTAGCTTATGGCTCAAAAAATTATGCATCTTCTTTATTATGCATCCATTTTATATGAAATTTTAAGCTAGAAGCAACCAATAATTTAATTATATAAAAAAAAAACAACAACTTAAATATTAAGAACAAGCAGCGAAAAAAAATAAAAATAAACAAACGATAAAAAATATGCTCAGAATTAGCAAATTAGCAAAGAACGTATATGTTATAACACCATTGAACAGTAAAAAGAAAGAGACATCTATCTAGAAAAATTAAACAATGAAAATTACTTCTTGGAAAATAATATTGTCATGAAAACAAACGATGGTTTAATTAATTTAAACGAAACAATAATCGTAATTCGTGTAACCTTTTTTGATTTTGGTTTTATTTTTTTTTTTTTGTGAAGTATGATAAAGACACTACTTACATCATTATCAATACAAAATACGTTATTTATTCATTATCAGATTTACGAAAAAAGAAAACCCTAAATCATTTTCCTTCGTAGAATTCAGGTTTTTATTTTGTATGTATTCGTTTCAAAAAACTAAATAAATAAATAATAATAATCGTAATAAAACTTTTTTAAATCGTGTTGCATACCTTTTTTATGAAGTGTATATTTTCTACTGTACATATTTGTCTTGTGTTTTTCGTTCAATACACTCCATCAGACCTACTGTTTGTAACATTATCTATATTACAGTGTGTCGCTGTATAAAAAATGTAAAAACACAAAAATAACACATGTAATCACAATTATTTTTTAAATTAATTTTATACTTATTCCATTCAAGCAAAACGTCACTAAAGTTTCAGAGGTGACACAAAAAAACTTGGCACAGGTAAGATTTCCACACAATACAATAAATAAAGAAAAATTTTTGTAAGCTAGATTTATGTGATGTGAAGAAATAAATATCGTACGCATATGTACATACATTTTAAAGTAGAGCAAAAACTTGCTAATTTATAGTTTTTAAGAATGTCTTGGATTACATTTTACGTGGATAAAAAATAAGTGAAAAATAAATTTTGGTGTTTGCACCTATTTTGGGTAATTTACAAAATTTAATTTCTTAATTGAAGTTTATCAAACGAATTGAACTGGTGCTGTTTACACGTTTAAGTATTACGAGTAAAAAACTGATTTTTTCTCAAGTAGTCGATATCAAAACTGATTTTACTCAACGCTCTGCCACACTAGTGTTTATTTTACCAACGTTAGTTGAAACCAATATCCGTTTACCGTCCGTTCTAGCTTTCTATTGTGTTAAATACAAACAGCCACACTAGAGTTTGATATACAATGGAGGTTCTAGCTTTCTATTGTGTTAAATACGAGCTGACAGACTAGAGTTTATAAAACTAGACAGAACTAGAGTTTATCTCAGCGCACGTCGAACGGACGTTACTTGAATGTTGGTGCTTTGTATATTATGTATTTGTAACATAGTTCAAATTTGTCTGATTTATATTTTGTTATTTTCAAAACATGACTCATTTGCAAATAATATCTCTTGTATTGTATATCGTACTTATTTTTTATATTATATATTTCAAAAACATATGTAAATAATAAATAAATGTATTATACCTGAGCTTACCTACGTACAATAAAACCGGGAATGTTAATGTATTTACACAATACACAAATTTAACATGATGAAACTAATGCAATTATAATTATAAATAAATAAAACTGTAAATAAATTTAAAATAGTTAAGTGCGAAATACAATCAAATCCTAGTCCAGTCAAATCCTTCTGTGCCAAGGTATATTTAATTTTGTTCAAAGCTGGAACGTTCGAAATGCGCTAAAACTGACGTCCGTTCGACGATCGTTGGCTTCAACGCACTTTGAAAATAAACTCTAGTGTGGCAACCTTCATTTAACTCAATTGAATGCTGAAATGCACGTCGATTTCAAAACTGAATAGTATAACCAATGTTTTATTCTGTAATACTTAATACAATGTAAGAATCAATAATATTTCGACAAAAATAATAAACATAAAATTCATCGACCTAGCAATCCAAATTGCAAGCGGTAGTTAAGCATTTGTAAAATTTATAAACATCGGTACTACAAATTGGTGGACCTCCATTTGTTCAACATTTGTATTATTATCATATTTTAAAAAAGTACCACAAATAGATCAATGGATAATCATTATAAATATTAAAATCCGTCCCAGATATTAGTAGCTTACATTGTTGGAACTACAAAGCCTGCAACAAACTCGTAATATACAACACACAAAAATATACACAATATATTAGTTAATTTCATACTGCAGTTTTTGTTGTACTAGGCACTACACGCACCATTATTTACGCACCAAAATTCAAATAAATATAAAAAATCATTATTAATTCTGTTTTAAATTACAAAGTTTTCTTTCTTATATAACAAAAAAAATTGAATTTTATCTTTTTATAAAGTTTCTATTTTCACTAAATTTAAATTCAATAATAACCCTTTTGGATGAATAATTTCCAGACATACTGTACTAATTTACTACAGCACAAGTAAAATATGCGAATCGACTTTACTGCCTTGATTGATACAAACTGAATTGTGATTTCATCTACACTATTAATTACGCTACTTTTACAAATTTCTCGGTGAATTATTATTATTTTTTAGTCAGAAAAATTATGTTAGCAATCCATGATTATATGATTATAAAATTTTGTTGTATCCCAGTTATAAATATTTAAATAATTAAAATATTTAAATTTATAGTAAAATTACAGGGCATATTAGTAACAACATTCCCTAGAAATCGTCATAGAATCTTTTAGAAAACTTAAATACATGCTAAAAAGAATCCTTTAAACGTTGAAAATTTTTATTCATACCTTGCAGCAATAATTTTTGGAAAATTGTCTGATAAAGATTTCATATTAACATTTGGTTCCTATTCTGGAAGATTTTGAAGCGAACGTTTTATTAGATAATAAAAACTATTGTTTTACGATTGTCTTAAAAAAACTGAAAATCATTAATTAAAGGTATAAAAATTATGTAGGTGTACAAAAATAAAGGCAAGCGGTATTTGTTAAAAATAAAAAACGTAGCTACCTTTGATTGTTTACACCCTTTTTCCCATTGACCTGACAAATAAAAGTTTACAAATACCAAAAATGGTACAATAATGTATACATTTCTGTGCTTGGAAAAGTAATGAAAGTAGCTTAGTGAACCTCATCATTTTTCAAGTGTATTTATCATAATTTACATTGAGATAGTCTCTCAATCAGTTGAGCACGAATCACCCTTGATGTCCAATATACTGTATAAAGTATTTAATGATAATAAGTCTTTAAATCAAAATGTTCTAAATTCTGATGATATTTTCTATCGTTGAAATAATTTTAAGAATCAGTTCAGTAATCCCAAAAACTACGTTCGAAAAAAAAAACTTAATAAAAAATTCTTACCTCTATAATTTAACGTAAATAAGTAGCATTTATTTACATAATAGAATAATTTTTTTTCATTCAAAACATACTTAATAGAAATGGCAAACGCAAAATATATTTTTAACATCAATTCTAGGCACGCCCTTAAGGTTTTTATGAGTTTAAAATTTTGTAAAAAATTATGCAATAATAAATACATTAGATCTGTGGTTTATTTATAACTAATTAATAATGTTTTTTAGTTGTAAAAATTTCAAATGCTTTTAAATTACAGTAAAAATGAATATTATTTTGTAATAAATGGAGTTTATATCATAAAAGTTGCACGTGGCAGGTATAAATTTAAGAAACGGAATCTCTCGGCGCCCACATCACTTTCTATATCATAGATCCTATAAACATTTATAATAAAACGAAAGCCATCTTGTATCTGTGATGTATAAAAAATTCATTATATACTTTACCCTTTTATTTTTTGTGCCATTGCATTGTGTGTATGTATTTGTTTATTTCCGCTCTTGATTTATTCTTTCAACTGTGAAATTTTTTTATTGTTCTTTATGCCAAATAAAATAATAATATTCTATTATTTATTTATTATTTATAACATTATTTTCTTTTGGTAATTTAAAAGAGAGAAAAAAATAAATGTTTATCACACTACTAAATGAATTTACCTTTATCTTTGTTTTTTTTTTGAGTAAGTAAACAATTTATATTCATTTTTTATTTTAATAAATCTGAATCCATAAAATATAAAATCTCAGTCGATATTCTACATTAAAGCAAAGATATATTATTAGAAAAGGCTAGAATAGTGTGGCAACAAATAGAGAGAGACTTAACGTAATTACGGAAAAAACGAAGATAATGATCGTTATTAATAGAAGTATTAAATTACAAATGAAATGTGGAAATACTCGGAAGAAAATATTGAGATCATAAATAAATTTTAATCTTTGAGATGAACACATTCAGGGGTTCAAAAATCGGTGTAAGTCACTTCTATGATATATCGGAAAACATTTATATATAAGTATAACAATTATCCTATTAAATTATCTATCAGCTTATTGAATGCCTTGTACAGATTTTAACATACGGATGCGAAATTTAAAGTGCAAATTAAAGGAATAATTTAGGACACAATTTTAGATGAAATTTTGGGCGTGGCAAAATATAGTCCGAAAGCTACAGCTAATATAGAATTAGGAACACAATCAATAGATATAATTTGTTCACCCTCAATATTCTCTGAAATTATCAATTAGCAAAACAAAGATTACGCCTGAGGATGCTCAGAAAATTCAATCATTATACATAAGGTCCTTATATAAGTGAATGTAGAAGAAATGAAAAGAGAATATAAGTAGACTTCAGAATGTACACTTTCAGATGGGAAAAAATGAAGGCCAATGGTAAAAGGGTGAAAGAAATAGTTGAGCTCATGCTAGAAAATTGCTTAGGCAATACTGCAGTATTCAGACTTAAGCTAAGAAATTTAAATATGTATTCGGCAGTGTATATTTTTGAGGTTCGAAAATGAGATGTAGCGAACTATCTGAAATATACACTGTACAATAGAATCTATTATAGTCATCACTCTTCATGGTCATATTTACTCCGAGGAATATTTGCACTGATTAGTTTTAAATGATGTTTATTTTGATTTCTTTTTCTTTCTTTGTTAAAGTTACTTTACCCTTTTTGTCATGGTTCTTTATTTTCAAAATTGTATCCATAATTAAATTAAATAAATAAATGCAATGTATATATAAAATGAATAAATTTTTGGCAATTTATTTAAAATTATGTAATAAGTCAATACTGATTCTAATAGGATTATGAAATAAGCGAATATTGATTTTAATAGGATTTGGACAGAATGTCCAAACCATTAATTTTATCAGAAATAAAATAACTTCTATTATTTCACAATATTAATTTACATTTTTGCATATTTTAATATGGCGTTGCATTGTATGGCTTTGTAGACCAATAAACCCATAATTTAAAGACTGAAAAAACAATATGCCTGTGCGTACTTTATCCTTCATATCGCCTAAGCATTTTAATTATAGGGCTAAATATACATTCCATTTATTTAATTAATTATTATTCCCTACATATAAATGGATAAATAACTGACAGACGCAACTACTTTCGAAGCTTGAAGTTTGACACGAGGATTTCTGATATGACGTAAATGAGCTCTAATATCAACTATGAAATAGACGACGGCAAAAAAATATTTTTTGAATTTACAATCTAAAAGACGAGAGGAGTACGTGAATAATTATTTTTGAGAAAAGTCATAGAAATGTAAAAATAACAAGTCACATGATCACTTTTTGTTGCATATGTTCTACCATTGTTTGTGTATTATTAGCATCATATTTCATTGTATGAACTGTAAATGGTTGATTGAATGGACTTAAAATGGAAGTTTTGAAAATTCTGAAAAAATATTGAAATGTTCGAATATTAAATCAACCACATAGTTTTGAAATATTAACCAATAATTATCGATATTTGGTATCATAGAATTAGAATCGCTTGTATGTGTGTATATAGTTTAATAATGCTTTATGGTACTAACTAACCTATTTTTAACTTTAAATATACTAAAAATTTTCATTGATATTACAGAATAAATTATATAGTCTCTTAAATTTATTAGAGAACTTGAATTGGTATTTTTACAACGTCTACAAAATTTAAAAATTTTGTCAAAATTAATTTAAATTTTAATTTTGAATGAAGTTCAAAAGAGTTCAAACCAGTGTAAAAATTTTATATTAAAACTCCGATTATGCTTTTAGAAGATTATAACCCTTTTCAAAATTTCGCGTGTAAATTTTAAAATTGTTGTGGCAACTTTGCAATACATTAATATTGCGTTGATTTCTAGAAGCCAATGAAATTTGGTAATATTACGCGACCAATGAAATATTAATTTTTCAATAAACATAATCATATTTTTCGTTTTTAATATAAAACTACACGTGATTGTTAAATTTATTCTCTTTAGTAAAGGTCAAAGGATTATATACTAGGTAGAGACGTAAGGGAATAATGATTGGCATTTTATATTCTTTTAAAATTTTTATTTAAAAATCCAAATTGAAACTTCATGTAACATTATTATTATAAAAATAAAAATTTTTAAAAATATTGTGGGTGTCAATCATCTAGTTCATATAATTTTTATGAAAAAAATATTAAAACCAAATTTTAGTTGGCAATGTTAATAGCTAAAAGAGTCATAATTCCATATAGAGCTGTTTATTATTGTATTAAGAACACAAACTAATTGCCATTCAATTTTTTTTTTATACAACATATTTATACTTTCCTCTGCTTGATAAGAAATACGTAAAAATATTTTCTTCCACAAAAGTGGTCACAGATAATCCAAAATGTCACTTCGTTATGTAATCGTTAATTTGTTTATTACAAATTTTTGCATCAATAATTGTTAAAGCGTTAAAATTTCATTGCAATTAAATTAATTATTATTAGAGTCTCATTACAGCGGTCAAAATTTACCATAATCACACAAAAGAGAGCCTCCAAACAAAAAAATTTATGTAAATATGCTTTTAAACAAAACGGTCTATTAAACAAAAAAGTTTATATGAGTGTTTATAGTAGTGTGTGTAATATAAGCAGCAATAGCTAAAAGTAGCTGAAGCCAGAAATTAAAAAAAAAAAGCAGCAATATATATTTGCGTATGTTTATATATATATATATATATATATATATATATATATATATATATATATATATATATATCTATATATATAAGAATTGCTCATTTAAATATATAAGATTATATAGGTAAATATATTTTTTTTTTGTAGTGGATAATCTACGGGACTACTGAACTGACTCTAAAAATTATTTCAACGATAGAAAGCCTATATAATGACTGTTTGGCATATTTTGTTTAAAGGCATGTTATCATACAAGACTATCTACAGTGTTTAGGACTTTCCCAAGGGTTTGTGTTCTTTTACTTAAAGAGTAACGAGAAAGGGATTTGAAAACAATCGTATATAGGTTTTCATTTTTATAAATTAAATGACAATGGCTTCTTATACATGTTTATGGATATATAATTTTTATATCTTCAATTAATGGTTTTCAATTTTTTAAGACAATCATAAGATAATTTATCTTGTTATATAATAAAACGTTCGCTTCAAAGTTGACCAGAATAGGAACAATTTTTCTAAAAATTAATGTGCCGCAAGGTTCTAACAAAACTGATTTTATGGGAACGTCCTTAAAGTCGCAAAAATTAATAATTTTTTAATAATTTATCAAAACCACTATTGTGAGAGTTATTATCTGGCTTTTCTTCTCATAACGCTTTTTATTTAAGACAATTTCTATAGTCAAGGTGTTATTATAAATATGCCAACTACGACCATGGCATTTATTTCAAAAATAATAATAAATTAGATATCAAAAGTCTAGTTATCCTGGTCATTATTGTCGTTTGATGCAACAAAAATCTTCATTGTTTCACCCCACAAATATAGTGGGTCATGAATTATTGCTTTTTATATAATTTCGCAATAATTTGACTCAATATTTGTTAAGTGAACATTAGTGGAATGGTCATTTTAAAATGAAATTCTATATAAAACGAGTGCCAAGGCAAAATTTGGAAAGAGTGCAGGAAAGGTATCAAATTACATCGTTGCGGTCACAGGGTTATACACAGGAATGTAAGCAAAACGGAGTAATATATTGTTTTAAACACACATTTTATCATCATGCAGAATATTAAATGTAGACGTAACAAGAGAGATTACAGTAGACTTTTTAATGTCTGTATTTACACTTCAAACTGTCATTACTGATTGTAGATGAAATACAACCTTTTTTTACTCCTATTGTCCTGGAAAAAAAATTTTTACTATCCTTATTCCAATCATAATAATCAATATTAAAATTTTAATTTAAAACAGCCATTTGATAATTGTTTTTGTGCTTGTCATGTGTACTGTACAAAATGTTTAAAGCACAATACAAAAAATCAATATTAAAAATTTTATTATTGCGAAACAATGCGAAAAATTTGTGTACAGTACACTGAAAGTTGTTTAGCAGAAGTTGTAAAATTAAAAAAAAAAAAATCAGGACTGATGAGGCATTTCTAAAATTATTAATGGCCTAAGTGATATTTCATACTAAAAAAGTTATACAACAACGCCAATGTGAAGGTAACCGTGGAATTACTTATTAAGACCTGAATAATTTCTGCCAAGACAAGCTCTAGCAGTATTTCTATTCTTTAAGGTATATATATTGTATTAAAAAAACATACTGTATTAAAAATATTTACGACAAAATAATTTGCATTTTCCACAATGTCGTCGGCATTCAGTGTTGAATACAAAATGGTTAATTGTGGTTTGATGATGGTTTTGTGGTAGTTAGATACTAGTACTAACTGGATACTATGTGGTTTTCTGTAACAATACTATATTCCTCATTCTATATCACATTGGTCATCGTTCTACGTAACAGTACAACGTAGGCTCTTTTAACGCTGTTATCTAGGCGTTCATCACAATATAATGTAAAATTCTACACTTTAAAAAAAAAATAATAATAAATATTTGTAAAATAATGTAAAGATGTATAAGGAAAAATATAATAAGATACCATTTATTTCATAAAGTATTAGTAACATAGCTCGAGAGTTTTATTTATGGTAAAAAATCCAAAAAGATAACTTTATAGTTTTACTAGTGGCATCTCATAAATTATACTTTCTACCCTTAAACAGATGGAATTTTTAGAATTTTAAAGGTCGGAATTATCTGATAAAACCAATTCTGTCTTAATGTAAAAAAAATTGTCTTTAAGAATTGCTAGAATATTTGTACCGGGATTTGGCTTAAAATTACGAGATATTCTGAAGGTAATATCTCGTACATATATAAGAGTATCCATCGGAAACTAGCAATATATTTAGAATTAAAAAAAAAAAAATTATAATAATAAAAAAATTTTAAACATGCAAAAGATCATGTTTAAGGTTTATAACAAAACAATTTTCATTTTTGTTTTTTTCGTCATAATTAAGTAATATCAAATTAAAAAGTTTTGGAACTATGTTCCTTATCGCACGTTTGAAGGATACGACCAAAAAAAGTGACATACCAAATGAAGCTGTTATGGATGGTTGGAAGTCATCAGATTTAACATTGCTAATATATAATATTGATGACCTCAAACCGAACTACCTATCAATAACACCATGTCTCGAATCACACTATCATTTAAAAAAAAATATGTGTTAGCAAACAAAAACTATATTATACATAATTGTTAGTTTCTCATGGACTCTCCGATATGTAAGAAGATGCATACTTTGACACTTGAAGACAAAAAATACATAAACAAGGATGTACGTAATAGTCAATTAACAAACAGCAAATCAATTAGTCTATCCAAAAATTGATATACCGAGTGTGTTACTTCATTTCTGTTATTTTCAGATTATTTATATTGGTTCCCAAAAATGGTTTCGACTATATTTTCTTAGTATATTCACAAAACTTTAATGCTCGACAACTTTTCGAAAATTTCTTTGAGGTTAAAGAAAATTAGTTTTTTTTATTAGTTTTGCCTCTCATTTTCTTTGCTTACAAAAAATTAAAAATTGAATATTTCTAGTAAAATATAAAGAAATACAAAATAAATTATGCGAGGCCCCCCTAGTGACGTAACGCAATTACCGATCTCCACTGAACAACAAAGTTAAGCAACATTACACACAGTTAGTACTTGGATGGGTGACCTCATAGAATTGCTGTGTGTTGTTGTTGTACAGAATATCCCCAATGTACTCACTATATGACCTAAGTTGTTCAAAAGTGACTTAAATATAAAAAAAATTAAAAAAAAATTATGCGAGTTATTTGAATTTCATATTTATTGATGTTTATTTCGATGGGTATGATGCAAAATGAAGACTTGAACAGTTCTTAAACTATATATTATTGTAAACTTAATCTGCACATGCTGCTGGTAACTTGAATGTTTTATATCTCCCGAAGCTGCTTTGTATTATTGATGATTTTTTATAGACTACTTATAGGTCACAATAACTTAACTTATAAAGAACAAGAAGTCGTCTATCATTTTAGCTTATTTGTTAATAAAGGTGTAATAAATTCACAAACATTAATCAAAGCTCACTAAATCTTATTAATTTACAGGGGTAAGTATTGCAAGGTCTATCTATATCGGAAGTACGAGTGTCCACAATCATTTTTGTAAAATAAGTATAAAAGTTTTTAACAGTGTACATAGAAATCATGATGATGATGCTATCGTATTTTGCGAAATAGAATCGTACTTTAAGTTAGAATCATCACGTAAACACATCAACTAAATAATATAAGAGAATCTGCATTAGCCACCATTTTATATGTTGTGATGGAAACTAACCACATTATTCATTTAGATTTTAAACCGTTTAATGAAATATATTAACAAAAATTTTACTGAATTTAATTTTTTTTTTTAAATAAATACAATTTATATGCAAAACGGAGTTGATGATTTAAATTTTGTGTTGATCAAACCAGATATGTATGATCTAAATATTGTTAATGACGTTGCATAAATAAAATATCAGCAGGTCGTGACTAACAGCCGTACAAAGCATCAACAAAAATTGAAAAAATTTCACTCTCATCAGTGCTTATTCTTTAAGATGGAACCACATTACATAAACCATTGAATGATCTGAAACAAAGCTGATGTATCACGATTAAATCAGTCTTGTAATAATTAATTAAAAACAGGTTGGAAATCGAAACAAACTCTGTAGTTAAGGGAATAATTTTTCATACGCATTGCAATGTAAAACTGTTTAATTTTGAAAATAATAAACTATAATTAATTTACAACGTGCTTAAGAATATTTATAGATTTATTGAAAAGAAATTAAGCTACCTATTTCCGTATAGTTTACACGGTGCCGATAACTTGGCCTAAATTCATCATCAAGTTTGCAATCTCTTCAAACAGTACTCTTCAGATTGCATATAACACAAATGAGAATGCTTCAAAAATCGCTCAATACTCGTCAATATTTCAAAAATAAAATAAATTAATTTTTTATTTCATACAATCGTAGTTTTCTTATTGTATACTAGCTTTTTCCAATGACTTTTATAACGTCATTTAACCTTTAAGCCTCCTAAATTTCCATTTTTTACCCCCAATTTCCTAGATCAAATTATTTTGTATTTTTATAAATAAGTATTTCGACTGGAAAGTAGTCATCATCAGTATGAATTAGCTAGTTGTAATGACTCTCTGAGGAGATGTTATTCGTTGTTAATTTGGTGACGGTTTGTACGAGGTGCAAACGAGTTGCAAACCGTAAATTTATTCGAAAAAAATCGTAACAAATCAAAGTTTATTCGAAAAATCCCAGAGTTTTCATTCATAATTATAAAATTTAAGCACCTGGTTTATGCCAATGAAGTGTTTATATCCTACCATATCGCCACTTAAAAATTATTACAAAACTGATGCCATTTTCGTATTTAACATCCTTAAATACCTCTTAATTTATGAAAACTAATTTTATGCTTATTTTTCGTTTGGTTTTATGAGATTTTTTACAAAACTTCGAAAGTCAAAATGTCTATGTTTTATTATTTCTCCATAAACACTATGAACGAATCGAATTGTCAATTAGTTTTTAAGAGAACAACTACGAAGTTTTGAGCAAAAATGTTTCGAGCAAAAACCATGACATTTTAATGTTTAAAATGTCATGGTTAATTCGTGAGTTTTGTATCAAATGAGAACCAAACGTTTCAACAAAGAAGTTATTAACCTACTTTGGTTGTATAAATATAATAATCATCCAAATCTGCTTATATTATTCATGCCTTGAATGGCCAATGTACGATACTTTATAACAAACAAGCGAAAACTTGAGGAAATAAGTCTTAAATCTGTAAAATGCAGTTCAATGCAAAAGGTAGGCAACCAATCATAGTGCATCGTAGTGAATAAATGTCAATCGTTAGATCGTAATATTTTTAAGCTTGAAATGGTATAAATTTTATTTCTCTATAATAAATCAATACTTTAACAATTAAATTTTTATTAAGAAATTATTGTCGATTTTTCATCTATTTAACGTTTGTATGCGTACCATGCATAATAGGTACGTGGAAGGGACTTGTTGATCGATTGATTCACGACGAGTATCTGAAATTTGAAATAGATTCTAGAAATTATAATTATTTGTTCAATTTGCATGTAAATTGTGTAGCAAATTTCAAACAAATATTGTTAAATAAATAATTGTAAGAACGATTAAAGAAATTGCATTAGTATTTATTTTTAATTACAAATATAAATAATTATTCATTTAAAATAGTTTATAAATTTCGAGATATTTTCTAAGTTAAATCAATCATACAACATTTATAGAATTGGGTTTTTGAAAAAAATTTTTTTTTGTGATAAATGGAAAGATTATATATTAGTTTTATAACAAAACTATTTTTTTTTTTTCGCAATAATTCAAAAATTATTTCAAAATAAAAAAAAAATTTTGAATCCAGTACCGAAGACACGCCGACAACTCCCGAACAAACCCGAGCGCGTGTGACGTCATAATAATAGTTTTCACTCATTGCAGTTGATAGAAAAATAATAAATACGGTGTTTTGATCTATTTAATTTTGTTGTCATTATTAAATATTTAAATTTATATAGTAACGCTGTTACTGTTATTAAATAGGTATAACATTTTGACGTCACAACTATGGTGACCAATCATGGCGCGTTTATAGTCACGTGATTTTTATTTAAATTTCATCAATTTTTAATTGTTTATAATTAATTGAAAAAAATTTTTTTTGAAGTTTTTTGCATTAAATATCAATATTATTAATAATAAAGTTTTAAAATACATAAAAAAAAATCAATAATTTTTTTTTTTCAAAAACCTAATTATAATAATTTGATTAATAAACTAGTATTTCGTTACAATAGAAACGAATGAAAAAATTTTGATGCACGGTTTCCATAGCATACAAAATTCATGGTTTTTTTTCATTTAGTCTTGACTAACTCACCAATTACTTATATTTAGTAAAATCATTATCACTTATAATAGCTCCTTTCAAATGAAAAAAAATATAATAATCTTTATTATTTATATAAGTTGTATTATATATGTGATGAAACTATTTAGCTTTTGAAAAATGTTTCAAACTAAAGTTAGTTGTTTTTAAGAAAAAAACATGTTTTATGTTTAAACTATCTTTCTTTCTCTAGGTGTTAAATATACATCATAAAATTTCAGCTCAATATTGCTTTTCATTTTTCCGATGGGCATATGACTGACAGACTCAAAGACATTTAAATTTTCATTTAAGTTTTGAATAAATATGAACGTAATAACATATAAATGAGAGATTCAGATAGAAGATAAGCTCTTGGTAATAAAATAAAATTAAAATAAATGACAATAATTTCCTTTAAATAACGTTAATGTCTGTCAATATTGAAAATGAAATAAAATTTTTATTTTTTATATTTTTATGTTTTTGTTTTATTTTATCAGCTTATCTAAATCATCAGTAGATTCATCCATTAGCCACTAATATCCGTACTTAAAAACCATATAATTAAAATTATTATATTTTTTACCTTGTAATACATATAAAACATAAGTTATTTTGTATTTGTAGTATTTTCAATATTAACATTAAATATTCTAATTCAGAGCAATTATACTCGAAAATTAAAATTTATAATAATTTTTCTAATTTTATTGTTGATTGAGAGCTTAAAAATAATAGTGAAATTCCTTACTACATTTGATCTGACCTCATCGATATTTGTAGAGAAAAATTTCACATAACTTTATGTATTCAAGTGAACGGAAAATTGATTGAATTATCTTAAAGAAATAATTGTAAATTTTTTATTTTGACACTTAATTCAGTTTCTCTGCATAGGTAACAATATAATACAGAGTTGCAAACTCAAAATATTAGGAATATGTGATTTTAATAAGAAGGTAAGTTTTTTAAGCTTTTTAACTTTTAAACGGTTTTATAGAAAAAAAAACATAATAATAATTTAGAAACTGTACTAAGCGCTCAAACATAATTCGGTAGGTATTATGTAGGAACTAATAATACCGTACCAGATCACACAACAATCTCTTCATCAATCTAGAACATTTATCAGACAAAAAATAAAACCGTGGGGCACGTGAAATTTTTATCAACAATCAAATGCTTATATCAATAGAAATACCATATATATATATATATATATATATATATATATATATATATATATATATTAAAATATATATTTATATATATATATATATATATATATATATAGGGGAGCGGGGGCAGGTTGTTACAATTTTTTTAAATTAGCTATCAAATAATTTATACATTTCATGGCTTTTATCGTTAGTATGTCTATTCAGCTATTAAAATATGATTGAAAAGCTATTAAAATTTATGTTATTTTTTCATAATGGACAATTTTTCCAAAAAATTCGAGTGTAACATTTTATCCCCGATCTGGGGTTAGTTGTTACATCTTTGGGGCATGATGTTACGATCGATAATCGCGAAGCAGTGAAATTTCAAAGCAGTGATTTCATATTTTTTGAGTAAGCTTTGCCGTTTGTCAAAAAAATCTTTAGCGTTGGTTCTGTTGAACGACGTTACTCTACTCAAAGATATAGCTTCTAGTGTTCGTAGAGATAGTTGAGGATTTGTATCTATAAATCTTTTAAACTAATTTTTAACCGGCCCAGCCAAATTATTTTTAAGTCAGCTGGGTGGAATATTTTTACAAATATATTTCTGAACTTTTAAGTAGATTCGAAGCAAATATATGTTCTGTTTCTTGTGAGAATACCAATTAAGGTAAACCAATGAACAACTTTCGTTGTTTTTGGTATACCAGGATAAGGACACCGGTCACGAATTAAACATTTCGCGTGCTTTACGAATGCTTGTTTTATTCTGCAGTACTTCGGCTGCAGCAGATTTATAAACGTCTCACTTTTTTCTGTTTATATTTCTCATTCTGAAAAAAAACATAAATCATATTTAGAATTTTAAAAATATGAAGACGATCGGTACAATACAAGGTACTCAATTTAAATACATTAATTACACGTAACAACTTACCCCAAAAAATTGTAACAACCTGCCCCATGGCACGTTTTTTAATTTGAATTGAAGTCACCATTAATGGATATCAATAGTAGAAAAAAACAGTATTGCAATTAAAGGTAAATATATTATGAACGTTCAGGATATTTTTACGTTATTGGTTAAAATCGAGAAACATGTACACAACCCAATAGCTTGACACTTGGGGGGCACTGATCATTTTTATATAACGCACGATGATATAAGAAAACAAATGAGTCCAATTTGGTTCACCAAAGAGTAAAACATCCCGGTAAAAAAGGCGTGTAACTATTTACCTCTGTAACAACAAGCCCCCCGCTCCCCTATATATATTATATATGTGTATATATATATTTTATTATAATTGTATAAAAATAAAAATAAATTTTCCAATTAACTTTCAATTATTTAATTAAATCTTGGACACGTAGATCGCAAAATTAGAATAAATGGTTTTATTTTCAACGCCTTTTTAAGTAAAATTATCAATACTTAAATTGCTTAAGAATACATTACGAATATTATTTTATCTTAATAGTGACATATTTCTAATGTGGGTACACTCTTCAAAGACGATATATTGCGCTCTCTTTATCACATTTTATTTGTGGTGCTTATTTTTAAGCTTTTAAATTAAAAATATATACAACTTTTATATTAATTTTTTTTTTTGATTCTTCAATTGACCAAATCAACTCTATATTGGAAGAGGGATAAAATAATACTCCTCAAAAATGATTTAAACGAATTATCAGTGACTAAAGGTCTTAGATGACCACAGTGTTGACGGAATTTCTTGTGCACTAATTTATTTTTCCATTAAAGCTAGACATTATCAGCTAGATTTTAATTTTTTTCTGCAAATTCGTTATCTGAATTTAAATGAATTTATGCTAAATTAGTTTTATTGTGTACTACTAGTTCCTTATTATTAAAGTTTCTAATCACTACTGGCAGCTTTTTTTTTTTAGTTAATAAAAAAATTTTTTTTTCTGTAGGGTTATCGAATTTCCATAAGATTATATGTAAAATTCTAGATTTTATAAATTCATAAATTACATTCATCACGTCATATTTTTATATATTTCACAAACGTCCTTAATTTTTTTTTTACAGTTTTTATTTTCAAGTTTTTAGTAATAATATTTTTCATTTTCTAAAGTATATTAAATTTTTAAAAAAATTCTATGATTAAAATAGTATTTCAAATTTACAATCCGTGTAATCATGAATTTTATTTTATTTTAATCAAAAAATCAATATTAAAGTAAAGTGTATATTTGATATATAAATATATATAAAATGGAAGATCCATAGTTGTATCGCGATTTTAAGTTGACGAAGTTCTAATAGATATCGTTTAATTTGTATATTTCACCAAATTATTGATAAAAACTGACAATTTCGCTACATGGGTAAAATCACAGCCAAGCAGATGTTTCTGTAGTCATTTGATTATATAGTTTCTGATTTCAGTCCAAATACTCAAAGCTTAGTATATTCTATGTTACCTATTTGAATAGCAACTAAAATCACACAATTTAATTACTGTCGTACATTAAATATCTGTGACACAATGGTGGAATTTTAATTTGTACAAATCACTTCGTCTAATTAAACTCCAGAATAACTTTTCATATTATCATATGCAAGATTTTCTTTAAATTTCCAATTTTAGTTAACATTCTGATAATTAATTACCGATTCGTCTGGATGTTTAACACCTCTCCTATGAAGATACACTGTTATTCAAAGAAATAATTTTATTGACAGAACTAAGCATTTATATCTTACAGCAATAGTAATTTGCAAGGTCATGAACTGAATTTTGTTAAAACATAAAATCAATTAAATCAAGTAATTATTAGTTTTATAATAATTACATTTATTGGCATTTTCCCAACTTTACATATGTAGTAAAACTCTGAAAAATATTATTATTTTAGCAAAGTTTTGTTTATAGTTTTCTGTATTGAGAAATTTTTTTGAAATTATGTTAATACTAGCAGACCCGGCCACGCGTAGCTGTGACAATTTGGAGCAAACGGTATTTGTTGTGGGACAACCGGTATTTATTGTGAGCCACCTGGTATTTCGTATAGGTAACCCTTGCCACGAAATTGTTATATTTATACCTCGTATTTGGTATGCACACCCGGTACCTCTGGGTTGGCCTACGACCTTGGTAACGCGTCAGCAAAAAGTACAAAACCCTTGATACGAAATTTTGACCCGGTATTGGGTGTAGACATAGAAATTTTGTAGCAAATGACGGTTATTTTTATATAGATATTAAATTAATTATTAAAAATAAATCGCTTCGAAAATTAGCCATTATTTGTCGTAAAAAGTAAATGAAAAAAAAATGTTATTGTGGGATATCCATAAGAGATAGACATATACCATATAGCGTAGTTTTCTATAGACCTTTTCAATGTGTACAATACTAGGTACAATATTTTGATAAATCTCGTAGGGTTCAGCCTGCGTTTGCAATGTAAGCGGAAAAAATGTAATGATTTACGATATCACATTAGAAACATCAAAAATAACAGTATCTCTCCACTATTTAATGGATGTTATTATACATATAAACCTTCCTCTCCGTTTCAAAATCGGTTGCCTAGTTTTAAAGATTTAAGCATGTGTTACATAGGGATATAGGGACAGAGAAAGCGACTTTGTTTAATACTATGTAGTGATGAAAAAAAGATTCTATAATACATGAATCAATTGAGGAAAATAATAACTTTAGCCACCATGTACTAATTTGCTAGTTCACCCAATTTTTTATAAATAATTTTAGAAAACTGGTTATCAGAAAAAAATATTTTTTATCAGGTAAATAATAATTTAACTAGGATTGTTACATTTTGCGTAATCGCATATTATTGAATTTTTTTTTTTTTTTTGAAGTATTAGTATAAAAATTATTATTTAGAAGAAGATGTAAAAAAATAAATGGAATTTGTTATAGTGGCTCATACCTCGCTCCCGCTGACATTGGGGAAACTATTACAAAATAATTAATACCGCAACATCACTATTCTGAAATTTAAAATGTAAAATTAATGCAGCAGGAAGGTGATGGTGAAAGACCTGAATAATTCGAAATAATATGAGGTAAAAAAACTTACTTTCGCCTTTGACATCGACCTTGTGATTTATTTTGGATACAAATAAACAATTTTCGAGCGATAATTATAATCATCTTTATTTACTTTGCTTAATTTTTGTCCGAATTGAAAACGATAATGTGACAACGATTTAAAATCATTCGCCTTCCGATTTTACTCACGTCGCACATTTTTCTTAAGAATATCTAAGTAATATAAAGTCGAAATGATGTGCTAGGAAATTTTTAGAAACCAAAATTCGTTAGTTATATATAAAAAAAAAATTTTTGAAAAAATTATAAAGTTGATTCGTTATTAGCGACAAAATATTTCAATCTATTTTGACACCGATAAGAATATGATCGATTATTTTGAATAATCAAACTATAAATCAGAATTTCAGCGAAATAACATGCCAAATGCCTTTGATAAAAATATCCCAGTGACAGAACATACGCTCTCAATCCTCTATTGTAATCATTCGGTCTGAATGAAAATAAAATGAAAATTTTATTTTTAACGAGGAAAAGCGTGAATTGTCCAGACGCTGTTAAAATTAAAACACACTTGATGTGTAAATCATAGAAATAATATGTTATTCTATTTTTTTCAAAAATTTCAAAATGGTATGAATTTTGAATATGAGATTGCTTTTCAAAATTTGTTCTCCAACATTAAGTAAATAATGTTTTATCTTTATGTTAATTTATTACGGAATACTTTTCTGTTTATATCATTACCAATTTGCAAAATATTTAAAAGTTTACCTAAAGAACACTTTTTTACCATAATATTCAATCAATATAAGATTTCAATAATAACTTTGAAATAGTTGCTTAACATGTTCATTTTTCTTAGGTATGGTTCCGAAGAAATCAATTTGAACAACAAATAAATTTGAAAAAAAATCATGAAATATATAATTAATCTCATTTTAAATTTATTGTATTCGAGTAAATTTATATAACCTATCATGAAATTTGCGTTGAAATACCAACTATTATTATTGAGAATGCAAAAATTACGCATTACATTCTAACAATGTAAAAATTGTGTGAAGAATAGATCAAATATTAAGGACCCAGATGTTGCACCATACCGTTAGTAGATCTAATTATTTTACGTTCTCTTTCTTTTTCGAAATTTTCGTGTAATTTTTTTATTGGTTAATGTAAAGCGGATAAAAATAATCACTTTTGAGGTCGTTAAGTGTTTACGAAAAATAGCTGTTTTTACTCGGATAAAATGAAACACATTTTTACATATTGGTTGGCTTCTATTAGCGTTTTTTATTTTTTTTTATTTTTTTTTTCTATAATTAGACGTAACGAGGCACGAAATAAGCTTATTCGAAATAATCAAATGAGTTTAAAAGCGCTTAATTTCAATAAATTTGATCGCATCCTGTACAATGAACAATATATATTTGATAAAAACACAAACTTTTAGACAAGTTTGATTTTTCGAAAAATGCTACGTTTTCGTGCTAAATCTTTATAAAATAATAATGTATAAAATTTATCTGTGATAATAAAAAAATCTTTGTGAAATTAAATTAATAAGGTGTTTACTGTATTTGAAATGAGTTCTGAAATGAGTTGTGTTTGAAAAGCGCTGTTATGAGTTTTGAGAATTTGTTTTATACAGAACCTGAAGTAATCTAACGAAAATATTGTACAATTTCGTGAAAGTATCTTGAAAATAGAATCAGTTGTTTTTTTAAATTACCCCAAACATACAGGTAGACTTTCAATTAATATTAAAATTGAAATTTTTAACAGTACAACTTCATTCCCCCTCCACCATCTTAAAACATCCTGTACAATAAACAATTTTTGGACACTTAAAAATATATTTAAATTTGTTGTGTTTGAGGTGAAACAGATGTATAGAATGAGCTGAAGCCACGGTGAATGTTTGTATAATATATATATCTACCTCACATATTTAAATCCACATCTTTTTATAAATACTTTGGTACTTACTCTTACTATATGTATACTACACAGTCAAAACGGGAGGAAAAATACGCCAACACATCACACCGTCGCGGTGCGCGTTCGTATAACAAAAGTTTTACTGAAAAATTTCATCTTCGTCTTTTCAAAAAATATTTTATAACTTTATTTAACAAATTTGAGAGAATATTTTTATTTGAAAGTTTAAAATTAAAATAATTTTTTATACTTGTTTTTTTTTTTTATATGTTTTTGGTTAAATAAATTTGTTAAGTGTGTGTGAGTTAATAAAAAATATTTTTTGTCTTGTGTGTGTTAAATAACGAAGACGCTGGCTGACACGCTGTGTGTAACGAAACGAACATATGTGTTTGCGTGTTTATTTTTGTATATAATTATTTATTATGAAATGATTTTGTTAGTTCGTTCATCTTAATTAAGTTTTGCTTTTTTTTTATGTTATGATTTTCAAATTTTTGGTTTTATGTAAAAATCAATAGATGTTTATCATATGAAAATAATAAGTGTGATTGAATGTGTGTTAATTATATGATTTAATTTAGAAACAAAGGGATTATTTTTTAGTTTTCAAAAGGTAATTATTTTATCGTAATCTAAAAATTTTCCAAATATTTACAAAAATTTAAGCTATACCAATGAAATGCAATATTCTTCTTGAAATATATAAATACTAGCTGGTACCTGCCACTTCACTACCATACAGGTACAGAAACATATCAGATTTAATAATATTTAGTTTATTAGTCTATTTCGTGTTTTGTGGCGTTTTCTTCGAACGCTTACATAGAAAACAAATAAGGGAGTGGGAATCTTTGTTCAACAAAGAGAAACGTGTTGATTTTCAGCCTTTATTTGGCCTTTGATATAAGAACTCGTTCCGGCATTATTCCCCAGAAAATCGATTCGATTGCAAGTTCATCATAACTTAGTCCTACAGCTATTAAGGCCTACAACCTGTGCTCGGCCTCAGTTCTTGCTCTGTTTTATCATTATATTTCAACCAGTTTATGCAATATCTTGGCAAATTATATTTCTTAACCGTTACTTATTAAATCTGTTGAGTAGGTTTTGAGTTCATTGGGAACAGACAGACAAACAGACGCTTTTGAGGACCTTTTAAAGTATATATAGGGAAAGAGATATTTAAATTGAGCATATAATTAAATTTTTAATTACTGTGTGTCTTCGTCGTTTATAATACATTTATTACCTAAAATGCTAAAATTGCAAATTTTTCATTTCTCCGAATATATGGATCATAAACTAGTAGAATCCAAGGTGCTAGTCTTGGTTTCTGGTAGTTTATCAAATAGACAACCATACATTTTTTTAATCTATTTTTGTAGCCCATCAGCAAATTTTGGTTCAAAGTATCTCAATAAACATTATCTTCAGTTTACAGTTCCATTGACAATTATATCATACATAAATCTTAACCCGCAATTTCTCCAGAAAAGATCTGCAACTCATTTGAAATTATTTGCCGATATATTTTACTGAATCTTTCGACCCTCTCTCCATAAAATTTTATTAACATTGGGAGGAACAAATTTTCTCCCGACAACTTGCTGGTCATTCCAGCAAATTATTGAAATATTTCATACAAATTTCAGCCTATTCCCACTTTTTCCAATGGAAGGAAAGGAGAAAATAATCCAAGTCATAGTCAATAATCTACATTTTATATTTATATAGTTTCAAAAATTGGTCATATAAACATTAACTCCCCCTTTCAGTTTTACGAGTAAAATATCAAATCACAAACCAAACGGAAGAAAACAAAACACACCATCCAAATTTCAGAGTTTTCCGTATTTTCAAAAAAATTTCCATGTAATTACAAACACAATGAAAGATAAACCATCGCAGTCGAGCGAGTCGTTCATAAATGATTAGCTTATGCGCTGTGCAATTGTTATTTATATACATAAATACAAAATATTAGTCTATTCTCAATGTTATCTGTGCATTATCCTACTATACTTTTTTCAAAGAATCAATCACATGAATTGTAATAAGATTTTTTTTTCTTTTAGGTTCCAACAGGAAATCATAAAATGCCAAACAGCACAACAGACAGTGTAGGAAGGTAAGAAAAATATCTTTAATACTATCATATGAAAGTTAAACTTCTAAAGTTAAACGTAGAATATAATTACTATTTCTACAGTAAAAAATTAATTTAACCTCGAACAAAATTTCTCATCCAATTTTCTTATAATTTTTTATAAGATTTAGGCTCACTTACTGCGAATAATAATATAAAATGCGGAAAAATTCCGGTCGATCTTCAGTCGCCATCTAGAAAAAATATTTTTGGCCGATAAGTCGGAAATTATGTAGTTTAAGGCATTGAGGCAATTATTCTAGAGAATAATTGTGTATCTTTTGTTTACTTAAACTGTTTTGTAAGACGTTACGTTAACGACTTATGGCCCATTTAATGACCCGGGGTTTTTTTTGTTTTTATTAGAATTAATAAATCCCGATAAATCTTAAAATATTAGACTAATCATTACAATACATCAATCCATTTTTAAATTTCAATTTATTCCCTACAAATATTGTTTAAAATTTTTTTGTAATTTCCATACTTTTTGAGCTATAGGACGTTCAAAGTTAGACTACCTGGCGGAGGGTAAAAATTTCAGAGTAAGCAAAGAGTAGTATATTGGTACAAATCCAACAAATAAACAAAAAAAAAAAAAAAAAAAAAAAAAAAAACAGAAAACAAAAAACAAAAAACAAAAAAACTAACCCGATTTTTTATGTACTTAGCAATTAATAATTCATTTCCTTATCAGCAATAGTAAAGAACTTGTTTTATTTTATTTTATTATATTTCGAAGCTTAATATTTAGAGCTCTGGTTTGATCCTGCATTATAAAGTAAGTACCTGGATGACCGAGCTTTGCTCGGTATTTTTTTTTTTTTTTTATAAATTGTGTTTTTTGGAAATTATATTACGTCGAGGCGGAAGACGATTCCAGCACGCTAACACTTAGCCACTCCAATGACTTTAAATATTAAACAAATATATCATTGCATTATAAAAAATTATACAATTATAATAACAAAATATTATTTGAAAAATATTATTCACTTTAAAAAATTAAAATGTATTTAAAATTAAAAAATTAAAATGTATTCATTTTAAAATGTAAAAAATACTTAATTTTATTCGTCGGCCGAGCCTGGTTTTGAACGCGGGATCTCTGTATAAGAGCCTCGCACGCTACCACTAAGCCACTGCTATCAGTATATGAATTTAAATATTAAACAAATATATCATTTCATTATAAACATGACATTTTCTAAATGTCATGACACTTTAGAAAATGATGAACTCATTTAATTTCATGAAAATCGCTGGAGCCGATTCCGAGATTCCAATTATATATATATAAATATATATATATATTTATATATATACAAGAATTGCTCATTTAAATATATAAGATTATTATTAATTATTCTATGTTCACATGACATAATAAAATGAAAGTAAACGAAAAAATTATTTTAAAAAAAAGCAAGTAAATAAAAGATTATTAAATTTTCAACAGTTTCGGATGCTGCCAATATCCAATTATATTTATGGTTTGCACTTCATCTACTTTACCCTCATCAGGTAAAAAAATTTAATACAAAATTATTTACAAAAATTTTAATACAAAGACGGCCGTCTGTATTCCTCAATGAATTCTTATTCTCTTGATAATCATGCAATGACTCCTCCTGGAAGACGAGGTTTACTATTGGCTGATTATTTCTTGTTTCCGCTGTGCAATTTTCACAAAGTACACTGAAGTCCAAGTCTGCTTTTAAGCATCCACTTGCTCTTCCACAGCAAGTTCGGCATTTCTTTTGGTAGAGACATATCAGAAACGGTTATCGGCTATGGAAAAATCCATTGGACTGACGTGTCATCTGCCGAGAATCGTCGTTTTTAAATTAAACGTCCTATAACTCAAAAAATATGGGCATTAGAAAAAATAGTTTTGAAGAAATGTTGTAGAGAATAACATGATCATAAAAAATAGAATAATGTATTTTATTAATTAATACAATATTTTAGTTATCGGCCAACATAAGAATAAAAACGAAACAGAAAACCGATTCATTAAATGGGCCATTAATCGTAAACGGTAAGTTTTACAAAACAACTTTATAGGAAATAAAAGATAAAAATTATTCTCTACAATAAAAGTTTCATAGGCTTTTGTCCAAAAGTGTATAGTTTCCGAGATATCAGCCAAAACCCTTTCTCAAGATTGGCCCCTGAAGTTCCACTGAAATTTGTCCGATTTTTTACTTAGTTAGGAAACACACCGACAGATTTAGTCCACTATTACTTATATATGAGTATGTCCAAGAGTAATAATATTATAAACAATTATATTTAAAAGTAAAAAAAAAAAAAAACATAGATATTTTAAAATAAAAAATCGACAAAAATATAAATCGCGCTTTTGTATAAAATTTCGTAGTTTTCTAGTTTATTTCATCTTAAATTTAAAAATAAACAATTAATATATTATAAATAAAATAAACAGCATCTTATTACAGTGTTAAATAATCTGTAGAACAAAACAAAAACCGAATGAATACATATTATGAACGAAGAACGAACTAATGAAATAAAAGTATAGTACATGTATTATGCATTATGATTTCAAGTATATATATATATTATATAGAATGATATCATGTGTGTAAATCAGATTTATTTTCACTTATTTTACAGTAATATGTTTACGTTATACAGTAACGTCACGATATAATACTATTGAAATAAAATAATAGTTATTATTTTAATTAAGACGTTACATTCTACACAAACAATTCTTACAAACAGATTTTTGGCTTAAACTATATATTTTTATTTTATTCCTATGTGAAATTTTTTTCCTATAAACTAACATATTCTCGGTAAAATTTGTAATAATAACAGTATGTTCATTTTAAGGAGAAAAATTTAACTTTAAAAAAGATATTTTTCCAGCCCTGTACACAACGGTTGTCATCAACATCACTGAAAAATATCGAAATAGCGAGCTTTTGGGGACATATTATAGACCCCAAAAATGAATTTAATTTCATTAATGTGTAAAATCGGTTCACTGGATCCATGATCCGTCTCTTAAACTTTAAGCGGTAAAAAATATATTGTATACTACAAATATTTGTTTTATCAAAAGAAACAAATTTTTTTGAAGCATTTTTCATAAAATATTTAGGTTGTTCCAATTTCACCTCAAATTTAGGTAACATCATATTATAGTTACATAAGTATCATTCCCACATGTTATGTAACAATCTGGATTTTCTTTTTTATAATGAACAGGTGTTTATATTTTATATCGTTGTTTTAAAGGATGATAATTTAAATAGTTCAATAATAATATTAAACCATATGTTGGATATTTAAACAATTAACTATACCTATTAGTTGATATCATCCCTTGTTATATAAAAGTTAAATTTATTATATTTTTAATACAAGTAACAAAATGTTTATTCACGTAACTGATGTCAAGTAGTTTTGCAGACTTATTAAGTTTCATCTCTTAAAAATCCACGTTGCATTAGTTTATAAAGAATGAGAACCATATAAGTACTTGAATAACGTCTGCTTGTTAGAAAATTATCTACATTAGATTTTATGTGTTTTAAATTTAAGATAATGCAAATGAATTATTCCTTTTTTAGCCCCTTAAAATTCTTCCTTATAAATTATCTATGGAAATTAAAAATTTAGTCTCATAAAAATATACTTATCCAATTTCCATCATTTGTAAATAGAAGTTGATGGTTACCAATGATTCAGATGATTCTTTTAAAAAAACAATTATATCTTTCATCTTGTCATTAATTGAACATTAATTATCAGTCTAAATACAGAGGTGGGCAAAGTTAATTCAAAAGTTAATTTCGTTAATTTTTTAATTAGAAAATTAATTCCAATGATCATGGTGGTGCATGTTGCCCTTCATAAACATAAGCATGTTGGAATCTGATAGTGATAATCTATTAGCACTCAAAATATGTCTACCTGTAGCAGTATAACGTTCTACTGCAGCACTAGATGGTATTGCGGTATTATACTTTATAAAAAGATTTATCAATATTGGTTCCCGTAAAATGACATGTACATCGCTATACCACCACCAAAATCAGTTACGCTACGGCTATATACAATATATTTCCCTGCGCCCACACATTTTTTTACTTCATTAAAATATTGCATAAAGCATATATTCAAAATTTTGTCCTGCCACGGTATATAGGTTTCCTTAAGCACAGTTTGACATAATAATTGATTTTTTGCTCTCGCCATATAGTAACTGTAGGCGTTCATAAAACCTTCTATAATTTATTCAATATTCAATATATTAATGTTTTCATATTATTCATGAAAAACCCATTGCATTATCATGTGTCGAAATAGCTCAGGTAGCTGAATTGACCGTAAAAAATATTTATTCAAATGTGAAATTTGAAATTTTGGTATGAACAATACACCGAAGTTATTAAGAGCATTAACATGTTTTGAATTATCTTAAAAGATAATCCGTTAATTAGATTGATAACTTCGTTTAAATTAAATAATTAACAAGTGGCTGCCCCTTCTGTCTAAGAGACTACTGAATGATTCTTTCATCAATACAATGGATAATATTTCTTTTATTTCTTCTTGCGAAAAGATAAATTTAACTGATCCTACGATGGATATTGTCGTCGCTATCAAAAGTAATCGTACCGATGCCACTAAGTCAGGTACATCGAATGACTCTTTCCTAATAAAATTAGACAAATATTTTACGTACTGTCGATTTGATAAAATTTAAAGTGAGTTTTATAGCAATTGGTTTTGTTGTCAAATGGAGAAATAAATATTTACATTATATAAGATATCGGCTATGTATTATTCAAATTTACGATAGGGCAAGTAAACAAAAAATTGATTTCCTGCTTTTCGAAAAAAAAACAAATCGCCTCGGTATTTTATTTACTTATACTATTGGAATCGTGTGGTTTCAAAAACGATAATCCGCTTTATTTTTCTCTTTCAGTCAATTTCAATTTTTATCCATTTGATTATTGCATACAATATATATTTCATAATCACATCATGATATAGTAATGAATAAATAGAAACGTGGTCTAAATACACACATTAACCCAGTTTTCAATTAAAAAAAAAGAATATAACTTAATGTTGAAATCATTTATTATAATTTAAACAAATTCATTTATCTAATACAAAAAGGAAAAAAAGAAATTTATTCAGTGCTATATTAAATTACCCTACCAAAAAGTCACGACAACACTTTTCTAAACTTAATAATAATTCTGATATGAGATGTTCTCACCATTTTATTATTAAAATATACGTGAATAAAAAACCAAGCACGTATCATCACGTAAATTATATTTATGTTTCGTATATTTCACACACAACGTTAAAAAACTGAATAATTTTAAATGGGAGAATACAACTGTTTCTATAGCTTGGTCGAGAAAAATCCCAGACTATACTATATTATGAAGTCATATAAACGATACAGCTAAAACATAAAAAAGCTTTATCGATTCGTTGGTAGAAAGAAGTTGATTGATAAAAATTGGTAGATTTTGACTGATGAAATTTTTTACTAAAAATATCATATTCAAAATTTTTTATTCGCTATTCTACATAAAACTGTTAGTTGCTTCTTAGATCACCAAACTACAAATCGAACTTAAAAACACCTAAGCAAGCTGAATATAACCGAAGCCCTGTATAAAATATGGTGAACTTATGGAAGTAATTAATTATGACACAAATTTTTATAAACTTAACTGGAATTAATACAAAAAGCACGATTGGAATAATTTGTTATAAATTTTAAAATTGATTTCCTTTACGTGATATACGTCTGACTTTCAAAATGACTCATTTTGATTTTTAAATTATTCGCCCCATGATGGGCTTGTTAGTTGCTTTTCTCCAGAAAGCTTCGCAACACAAGAATCGGTAATATGAAGACAGCATAGCAAGTTTGTGAAGTTTGGTTTAAGCGATCGATAAGATATTGCTGCCACACAATACACACACACACATACACACAAGAACACTTTTTCGATTCCACGGGCCTGAAAGCATGTATATCAGTTAAGATTTCCGGTGAAAAATTGATATCCATAATTTTGATAGGATTAGGTACTATATATACTCTAACAATAGAAAATATAAGAAACCCTGCTCAAATATCATAAAGATAAACTATGCGTTGCTCATAAAATTTTAAATCATACTTTTATATTCCCCCGATATATATATAGTATATAATTGTATTTTTTTTGTGTATGATTCTAAAAATAGTTAAATATTACTTACACTTTGGTTATGACCGACGTGTTTGATATAATATTATGACTATGTTCATATTTTTCTACCACAACCCGTATGGGAATTGAACATACGGTTTTACACGATAAAATTTGTAATATTTATAATTATTATTATGATAATAACTTTTATATAAAAGTAATAGTTACATATAATATGAAAGCAGATGGTTTCGTACCACCTACACATCCAATGAAGATATTTTATACGCTATTTATTTTATTTTTGATTTGCTGCTTGTTTTTCCCAACTTGCAACAATACTTACTTTGACTTATTTTAAAGATGAAAATTATTGGTGATTAATTTGTAAAGAATACAAGTGAGCTAAATTTTAAAACAAGCCTCACTGATATTATGCCTCAATGTGCACATACTCTAGAACGATGTTGAATACAATGCTTTAGAACTTATATGATGGAAGTGGAACTTGAATGTTAATTAAAGAGTGAATCAAAATGTATACTTCGATATTTTATTAACTCAAAATTAGTTTAGAGATCATTAATTTTGTACTGAGAAACGTTTGAATTATGTTAACTCTTGCTTGAAGAAGTCATGTGAGGGCACTAGGCTATATTAAGAGTAAGGTCATTATCTAGCACCGTCTGTATAGAGAGTCAAGATTATCCTAAATAATAGATTTATCGATAGGTGATTTAATTCACTTGAAGATTCTTAAATCATCGGCGAACAGAAGGTAGAAAATATTGTTAAAAACAGAACCAATATATGATTAAGAAATTAATACAAATATTAATGGCCAAGATTTAGACACAATTTGGCCTTCTAGAATTCATGGGAACATATTCTCCCAATTTAATATTTTATTATGCACTTGTTCCGTATACTTGATAAATATAAACAATTACATTTTATTATAAAAATAAATAAATATTTACCATAAAATTAGTTTGAATGAATTATATTTTGTTGACGAATTTTTAAGCGGTGTTGTATGACATTTTTAGTAAAAAGATTTGTATTTTAAGGAGTAAATAGAAATATGGGAAATGAATGTGAAATAAATAAAATTTCAAATATATTTATAATAATTTGTTTCTTTAATACATCTATAATTAATTTTAAAATTATACAAACACTAATATAATAAAAATATTTAAGATCACATGTATTCAATAAACTCAAGGAATGTTTTTTTTTTTTTTTTTTTTTTTTTTTAATTTTATTTTATTTTAGGTCGTTTTACACAACTAGGTTATCAACGACCACTGAATATTTTACAATTTATTTACAATTAAACATTATGGAATTAAGGAAATAACAAGAATACTATTATTTATGATTATAAACTTTGTCAAATAGTTTTAGTCTTTTAAGATATTCAATAGTTTTAAGGCATCCCTCAGGCGTGTTAAAACATTCTTTCAAGTCTCTGGGGAGTTTCAGCTCAGTCCTGATTCTCAATCCTTTATTGCAATTTAGCACAATGTGTTCAACATTGAGATCAAGGTTGCAGATGTCACATTTGGGCCGCTGGCTTTTGTCTAGTAACCATTGGTGTGTCATCAGAGTGTGGCCTATTCTTAGTCTACTGATCACTACCTGATCTTTTCGATTTATATAAAACTCAGGAAATTTTCCTTGCACAGTGTCTCGTATCTTGTGAAGTTTCGTATTGTTTTGTTCAGACCATTTGACATCCCAAGTCTTGAAGGTTAAATCACAAGGAATGTTTGTTTTTGTGTAAAATCATTTATTTAAAATCTGGTATTAGGAACCTCTATATACACAATACGTTTTAGTGTTATATAAATCATTATACAATCAAAATTTTTCAGTTTGCATTAGATAGAAAAGTTATATTACTTGAAAAGGGGATTTTATTTGAAAACTATCTCCAGACCTTTTCTAGTTTAGCCGGATAATACTGTGAATTTATAAAAAAGATTGAATTACTATTTGTCTATAAATTTAAATTAATAATCAGTTTACAAAATTATGGCCTAATAGTTGTAACGATATTAGAAATATAATTGATCTTATCATACGGTTTTATGTAACATTTTATTGCCTTCTTCACTTAAAGAAGTTTATGTGATGTCCCATATATGAAAGCGTAGATGTTAATAAATCGAGTATATTGTTCTGGGTCCAGAAACTACGAATAATATGTTAAACCCTTATATTTAAAACCTTCTTTCGATTGGAATAAAAATGTTATATTTTTATGTTTTACACACAAGATTACCATTCTTAGTTTTTTCAATTTCAAAGAAAACTCAGAATAACTCAGTGTCACATACACCTCAATAACTAAGCATACATGTTTGAGAATTTTAGTATTTAGATATATTTTAGAACCCAGAAGATTTGACTCAAATACATTCACTGTAGCAGAATTTCCAGGTATTTCAAGGAACTCCAGTATTTATACATAGACGTAAATAACTAAAGTAACGGAAACGTTTTATTGAATTTATATTCAATAACTTTAAAATTTAATAAAAAAAAATACAACACTTAAAAAGCCCTTTTTTCCAAACATTCAAATTTTATTATCTGTCTGCATTAAAAAACATAAATCGAAATCTAAAATAAAGTTTTTTTTTTTTTTTTTTTTTTTTTAATTATTAAATACTTTAATGATTATTAAAGTATTTTTAAGCAAAAGTATACTTTAATGATTATTTAAGCAAAAGTTTCTAAGAAACAAATATTTTTTAACTTACTTCCTACATTTTATGGATTTATAGTTAGCTCCTAAATCCAAGAGATACAATCGAGAAATTCACGAATTGAAATTCATTTTTCAGGTCTTATCTACGTCTTCAATATTCCAGTTTAATAACACTTCTTATTTTCGATTTATCTTGGTGATGAAAAGATAAGCGGCCAGTTAGATGAAACTAAATAGTTGATTCTATAAACTAAATTTTGTTAATGTCTATAATATTTTCTGGTCTTACAAGCTTTAAAATAAATTTAGTATACCCCAATATAGTAACTTATGTATATGTCGAATATAAAAATAAATATGTAAATTATATTTTATACCTAAAAATCTAAAAATAAATTTCATAGTACTAACAATTTAATATTTAACGTCGATTTTGCAATCAATGTGTTTAATATTTTTATTGACTACGCCACAAAATATATCTAAAAATAAATGATTTGTTTTTATTTTTTATTTTAAAACTATAATAAATTTATAAAAATTGTTAATTGTGACGATTAAGAAATTCAGAAATTACATATAATATAATATATCTGAAAAAATGATTCAATTCGATTCGAACAGGATTGTAGTAGAATCTTATGAATAAAACAAGAACCAAATTACCTTTTCAATTCTGCAGTACACTTTATGTTTATGTACTTAAATTGGAATAAAAATTAGTTGGGATCCGTTCATATAATCATTCTATCTCTATGGCTATATAATTTCCAGCGATAAAGTCTTTTATGATAAATTAACATGCTCATGTAAGTTTCTCAAATCTTAAATTTTTACAAATTAATTGATCTTGAGCTACGCTCTTACAAGTTCAAGTTTCTTAAATTTAAATTAGTTAACTTCCCAGTGGGAAGTTCTTGTAATAGGGAATATTGTGAATATCAAATTTTGATATATCCATACGTTTCATAGACCCTAGAATCCAAATTTAACGTTTTTAGAAAGATAATAGTGTGTGTGTGTGTGTGTTCGTATTCGCGTTTGCAATTACTTTTCGACTAGATTATCTCATCAACAAATAATGATATCGACGATAAACTGCTAAGTTACGTAACTCAAACTGTCCTAGACTCTTCAGGAAAATCAGCCTAGACGTTTTTTGTTGAAGATAAAAAAACCAAAAAAAAAAAAAAAGATAAAAAATACCGGATCGCACATCGACCACTGGTTTACATAATTGATTTCAAGAACTGGTACAATTATGATACCTTTAATTAAAGAGATGAAACTATCTTCAATTATCCTCATAATTGTGCCAGTTCTTGAAAACAAGGTAATTCACATCCACCGTAATTAGAGATAATTTTTAATTATCTTTATAATGTTTTGGCAACATTCTTCCTTTTCAGATTGACTAATGTACGAACTAGTTTAGTTTTCAACCAATCCTTAAATAAATTTAATTAAAGTTTTTTTTATATATTTTTAATACAGTTTATTTATTTATCACTCTTTAGTAACATTATTTAATTTTCAAGATAACTCAAGTGTGGATGTTTTGATAATACTTCCAAGCATATTTTTTGTTAATAATTGGATGTTACATCGATTTCAGTGGTTAGTTATTCTTTATGTTGAAATTTTCAACCCTTAGGGTGGAAAGAAGGATTTGTAAATATTGACTAATTTTTAGTTACCTACTATTAAATAAAAATCAAAAACATCGAAATTTGAATAATTTGGACCAATTCCGAAAGTACGAACTTTGATTCTAATGTAATTCCGACATTAAGAAAGCGGATTAATAAAAAATGTTATAATATAATAATGTTAAATTAGTACCCAACTTAATTTTATTATACAATTTTACCAGGTCCATATTTATCTCTATATATGTATACGAAAATGATAAAACAAGGGTATACTTCATTAAATAGAACTCATTAAATAGAAAAATTTGGAGTTATGCATACTACAAACATACTTGAATTTTTATACTTGATAAAATATAATTAGACGTAAAAATAATTTTTTACTATTAAATAAAAATAAAAATTTAATTTTTTATTTGTCCAAAATTAAAATTTTCGATACATTTTTTGTGATAATCTAAGCAATTTTTGGAATTTGTTTTTGTAAAGGTAGTAACGTTTAGAGTCTGCAGGAACTGTATGCAACAAAATTTATTCCTACGAAAGTTGAAATGTTTTCTTAATGAAATTCGAATCTGCAATAAACAATACAGAGTTATATTTTAAAAAATTAATTCAGAAATAACCAAATTGAAATAATTTTCATTTATCTTTTTTTTTTAATTTTTATCCATATGTAAAGTCTAAAAAAATCACCTATAATAATAAGTAGTATCGAAAAGCAACAATGATTCTGCAACATGTAATATGATATGTGAACCATTACAAGTTTCATTTTATAAAATATTCATGTATATCAATATGTGTTTGAAACAATGGTGTGGCATATGGTTTTATATTTTCTTACCTTTTCTTGTGCTTGTGATAGATATCACACATAATATTGATATTGAATTTTAAAAATATATAAATTCAATACATATATATTAGAAAATATATATCGAATATCGGTTTAAATTCCACATTTTCTATATAATGTTTACTTTGGGTAGTGAATATATATTTGAAATGATAGTACAAGATTAGAAGTGTCACGATTTTATAACAAATAAAGAAAGTAAAATTTTATAAATATAGTGGAAATAATAATAAAAAAATTACCACTTTTTATTTATCTATTTTAACATATCTCATCTTTTAAAATTATTTTACCTACAACTATTTTAATTATTCTTCAGGTATAATGGATTTTGTAGCTCATTTAAATCGAAATATACTTTAGACATTAAAACCACTCAGTTTTTATTTTATCTGTTTACTTTCTTTTTATATATCTGGGAAATATAAGAATCTAGATTTCAAAACCAAATTAAATGTTTTACTTTGAAATTAAAAAAATTTCTGTTTCTATTTATAATAAGTATAACGAAACCATCGAAAACATGGATCTTAGAAAATGTTTCATTTAAGACTTACACTATTAAATTTTTTTAGTTGAGACTAAAATATAAATTATTATTTTGTCTTTCAAAAAGTATTTCACTTACTAAAAAATAAGACTGGCAAACATCAATCTACTACGATAAAAGTTTAAATTTTGTTAGTTTCGAATTTCACTGTTTTATACTGTATACTGTAATATAATTGAACAGCTTTGTTTATATAGTATGATCAATGTAGGATATACTTTCCGTATAAAATATGGATGAAAATAAGATTAAATGCTTTTCAGAAATATTCAAAATAATTTTAATTCGTATTTCGTAATTTTCTATTTTTAAATTTTATAGAAACGATTGAGTAATTTTTTTAAAAATGGCTATCGAAAGAATATAATTGGTTCGCCAATTGTATGTAAAAAGTTTTACTAGCAAGCTTAGATTAATCGATTAGCATAAGTGCTATAAAATTTGTGAGTTGATAGACTTTTATCGAATAAAAAAAGAAAAAACGTTTTTTTATCGAATAAAAATACGTTTCCCAGATAATATGTTTTCGTTTTATTTTGTTACGTTCCTTAGAAAACAGTTTTTCTTATACACCATTTTGTGTACCTAGCTATTTTCCGTAGATTCAATGTCTATTAAGATTAAATGATAATGAAATGTTGTTTCCATTCATTTTCTACCTAACAACATACACCAGTTACGTTGTGCCGTTGCGCGATTTATTTAGATCTAAATAAATAGTGATTTTAATAACTTTTATGAACAGTTTATTTTTATGTAAAGTGGTAATATTTTTTCAACCATTGTTTTTTCTAATAATTTAATCCTGATAAAAAGGCTGATTGAATAATGATGAATTTTTAAAACTTATAAAAACATTTTTTAAACGAAAGCCTAATTTTTTTCATTATAAAATCCAAATCTGAAATTAAAAAATATATAGGGCTATTAAAATACGCAGTAAAGCTTCGTTGCATCTTGAACACATACTCGAAAATTTAATATGCATTTGATAATAATCGGGTCTTTCAAATGGTTAAACTTTTGTTTGAAACACTTTTTGTGATCCCACGGCATTTCGGGCTTTATGCGTACGCCAACTAAAAAAACAGATTGTAATGGGAAGTTTGTTTAATTAAATAATGATTTTTTTTTTCATTGTAAATAGGTTTTCTTGCCTTTGAAAATAGAAATCTGGTAACATTCTGTGTACAAACATATATATTTTAATAAACCCTTTTGTTTCTAATTTTGTACTGTAATGAATAAACACTCATTTGTTGTTGTACTGCTACTAGTTAGAATTGACTGACATCGTCAAGCATTATTATGAATAATTTGTGCATTTAAATTGATAATCTAGATATACTCTACATATATGTATATACGTAGTTTCAGATAATGCAATTTATCAATGTAGACATTTTGTTGTCATTTCAATATTACTGTTCATTTAAATTAACTTTTATTATGTAGTTTATTCATTCATTTCATTACAATTGAGTTTCAGCAATTTCAGATACATCATAATACATAGTTGATTAAAATGTGGTTTTGATTTTGCCATTGAGCTTTACTTCGTCAACATTTACAGTCCTTTATATTTTAAAATTGGATTCAAGTAGACGTTTAATTTTTAGTTTCATTGTAGATTCCATTCTAAGCCTAGGCAACCAATACTTTTGTTACGTCTTCTCATTTAGTCTACCCTCCCGTGTTTTCTTTTTTAATGGTATCACTATTAAAGTTTAAATGATTGGAAATTCAAAATTTACTACAATTATTATGTTAATGTAGTATACGTTTGAATATCTAGGAAACACACAGGAGAGCAGGAAAACCTTTGTGCATACCACAGATACAAGACCTTATTGTTGTTTTTCCTAGACTTACAATGTATTATGCATGTCAACAACATCTATGCTATCATAGTTTGCTATTTTTACCATTTTTACACCTGTACATAAAACCTGATTACAAACCTGATTAAAAATTATTTTTTATACAAAAAATTAATTTTTTTCTTTCTAGTAAAGAATAAAGGAGTAAAACCTGAAAATAATAAATACAAAAATTAAAAAATGTAATTAGAAAATGAACTGTTATTTATTTTTATAAGCTTTTTTAATTTCAATGACATAATGAAATACGTATTTGATAGATAACAATTTTAAATTCTCACTAAAATTCTCTGTTTTACCGTCAATATTTTCATATATTATTTAGTTCTTAAAAAAATCTTTAGCCATTTTGAAGGCACTGCTTCTTGCTAATGCTCTCTTTTTTATAATATAAACAAATTGTTCGCAAGCGAAAGTTTAAAAAAAAATTTATAATTCCATTAAAAAAACTTGTTGTTGAAAAACTGTATTTTCGCAATTAAATTTTTGTCGTCATTCATTTTACCGGTTGAATATAAAATAGAAATATTTCTGTTTCAGACAACGTTGCTCTGAAAAACTTTCCAATTTTTTAGGTTCATTTTGAACGGTATATTTTGAATGCACATCAAAGGTAGGGAATATATAACGGGAAATTTCGTATTTTATTTCGATTTTAAAATAACTGACTTTATGTTGATTTTCTCTAGTAAAGTTTTCCATAGTATGAAAATGCCAATTTGGAATATTTTCAAAATGATAAGCATAACAATCAATAACTATATGAAGTTCAATTTAAAAACAAACTATATATCTATGTATGTTGTGTTCCATTAAATTGGTTATCATTGTAAATATTTTGGTGTATGCATGTTTAAAAACATGTCATATTCTATATAGGTGTATTTTATAATTGTTTCTTTAACCCTAAAATATATATTTCAACTGGTTTTATTTTAAACTATTCATTTTAATAGTTATTTATTAAAATAAATCTTTATTTTATTTTATGGTAACCATGTAAAACGTTCACATGCCTAGACTAGCTAGATAGATAGATTATATTCTCTGTTATAAGTAGACAAAATGTATATAATTAACCCACGTTTTTTTATCTACATAATTAAATTTTACAATTTATTATGTAGGTATTATAGGTGTTACTTATGAAATATATGTTGTTCAACAATTTAAATTACTTCCTGAACTAATGTACCTACAGCATTTATCTACTAGTAATCATACCACACTTTTCATGAATAAGCACAAGGTTTTCATAAACAGTCAGTTTTTCGTAGAATATCAAACTTTTGATTCGCAACAGTTTGATTTTTGTTATTTTTATTACAACATTTCCAATTTTGATTAATATTTTAACAGACTACATTTCGATTTCGATTATTCTGTTAAGTGAAGAGTTCTTTGCGATGGGATATAACTTTTTAATTGAATGTAGAAGTTAACCATATTTTTTACTATCTTTTACCATACAATTTTTTTAAATTTTACCATACAATGTAAAACAAACTAATCTAATGACTTCAGGTTAATTTTTTACACCGAGTTTTTACGAAAATTCCGAGGTTTTCCGAATCCAAAAATGTGTTTTACAAATTGGTCTATCTGTTTGTATTCAAAATATCTTCCGAACCAAAATATCAACAATTACCAAATTTTAATTTTAAGCGTTAGATGAAAAAATATTTATCTCGTCAAAGTCTATCTAACGGAAAAAACTTTATGGCAGTGATTTTTCAGATTATTTGAAAATGTTTCCAACAATTTCTTTAAACGTAGTATATTTTAAAACATTGACAACTTTTATTTGAAACATTTCTAAGGTAAAATTCAAATAAGAGGGTCAAAATAAACTAATCATATTCGGCAATACACATAAAAAGTATAGTATGTGCAGTAGTAGCACATACTTCAATTTAGTGGTTTATTAGGTTTGCTTCTCGTTTCTGTTTTTTTCTTTTTAATGGTGCGTCATCTTCAAATAACAAGTGCTTTGGTAGCAATATCGTATCAATCTTCTTGTGTAAATTTAATCATCCTCAGTCGTGTTTGAATCAAATTATCATCTGTCGTATTTCCTTATATTAAAAATTTGAAAGGACAGCCAAATAAATAAACAGTCGGAGCAATATGGGAGATCGGCCAAATAAAAATGCACAATCAAAGCTTTGACTGAATAGATTGGATCAATTTTATTTCATTGCATTATATTATTCTTATTGCTGATTTAATTTCTTTCGGCTATTAACTGATTCAGAACCATGTAACTAGTACCCAAAATTAGTACCTAAATATGAATATATATTATCTAGAGTTCCTTAATTGACATTTTGGAAAATTTCTTATAAAAAATTGGCCGTTTCCAAAAAGAACACCCAGCTGATGCGATATAACAAAGTTGATGGTAAAATTTATAATTAATGGAAAGCAATAAAGAAATGTGAAGTAAAATAAATTTAAAAAAACTCCCACTAATTCCAAATCTTTTGAGCACTAAACAATATCTTATAATTTATGCTTTACAGAAAACCGATGGTGTATTTTTTATGCATAGCATATAAATTATTTAATAAAGTTACGTGTTGAAATACCCTAAAAGCTACTCAAAACATTATTTGAAGAATGCGTTTAAATCCAATAAAGTTCATCGCTTAATGGGACATCAACGTTTCCACGATTTTCAGGAAATATATTACAGGAAATTTATTTGTTTTATACATCCAGTTTATTAAAATCCATTTAGAAAAAAGTACTTACATTTGTCTATATACATTCGTAACGGTTTGGTACATGAAATGGATAATGCAATAAAAATTGTTATCTTATTATTTTAATTATAATGACAACAGATAAATAACCGGCCATGTGGAAAGTGAGTAATGGCACTATAGCCTTCTCTCATTTTACGGCTTAGGCTGGAAGTTTGATCAATTATAATTTAAAGCAAAAATGGGGATGTTGGTTAATCACACTGTAGTCGCTGGAATAACGACAAAATAACTGGCTTCACCAACAACATAATAACAATATAATTGTCACCTTGTACTAAAAGTCATATTTGCCGTCAGGATGAAGTGTTCTAAAATAGGGTACAGGAGACCAAAAGGTCTTCGTGCAAGAGACGTGGTTGAAGTTCCCCTCTTAATATACTACTATATTGTTTTACAGTACATTAACAATGCACTAAAATTGCTTTTTTTTTGTAACATTATTGTTTACTACATAGTACCTGGCGTTTTGGGGTCTCGTAGAAGTTTACAAACATAGACGATTTAAATAATATTTAGTACAATAGCATTAATCGTTTTTATTGTTTTAAATCGAAGGAATCTTTGGTTTCAGAAAAAAAGAACTTTAGGGTTCTGGTTGTGATTCGGCCTTCGGCCTTAGGAATTTCTTCTCTCACAAGGGAATTCAGAAAGGATTTAACTAGCTGTACTCAAAATGAAACCTCATTCGAATCTTTGTTAATGATATTCATAAAAATTTACTTCGTCAAATGATTAAAACATTCTGACATTTAGTAAATGATCGAGTAGTAAAACCAAAAAATGACGAGGTAGAGTACCGTTCATAGTGTAAACAACAAAGATGCAAGATATAAACATCATAACACTTTAGTATACATTTAATATGTTTGATAAATCAAATCATTGTTCTGAGTTAATGATAACCACACTAGAGGTACATAGTGCAGTCGTCAGTGTGTGATACACGTCACTAGTGTGGTTTTAACATTTTCCGACATTATCTCATCTACATACAACATGTTAGAGTGTAGAGTTCATATTATCTGTATTATGTGTAGACAAAGTGTATACTGTTTGTTATAATAGAAGTAATGGAAGGGAGCTATCATGATCATGACACAAGTATGGGACGAGTTAAAGTGGTGTTACTAATGTTACATATAGGAATTTTACATATGGCATGTCTACGATACGATGAATTAGTTGAAGAGCATGTGCTAACAATAAATAAATTACAATTTATTACTTTATATTTTCCATTTTAACGTATTTAAGGAAACCATAGATGCGTTATTGAGTATAAAATTAACGATACAATTTTAAGAGAGAAGGAAATAATCACTAATCGTTAAAGTGTAAAATTTTTGGATAAAGTTTTAAAGTTTTAGATAATCTTTAAAAGAAAACCATACAAAATTCATACGTAAATAATTCTTTTGGCTTTGAATCAATCGAATCAAGAAGGCCTTTGGCACTCATCAAATTCTATAATATTTTTTCAAGTGATTCGTTCTTCCTGCTTTCATACTGCAGCCAAAGTAGTCGAAACTTGAGCGAAATGCTGCGACCAGCTGACATTGTTCGGCGTTCTGTACACTGACGGTAAATAGGGAAGAATAGCAACAGCTCTTATATTTTATAATATAATAAATATAAAATAATTTGCGCTTTTGTAATAGTCACAAGATACTGTTGGACCGCTATGGCATAAAGTGTGTTCTGTATTATATCGTTGTATCCTAAATAAAATAATTTTTTTTTGATCTGGTTGATCAAGAAATTTGGTATCAGGTTATTTTAATTTTTGTTTAATTGTTTGCATACTAACTATAAAAATTGTTAAGGAATTATACGTAGTTAGAATTTTAAAACTTTTACATTAACGGAATGTATATTGTTTGAATGAATAACATATTTCCAGATATACGCGTCTGGCATTGAAAGTAGGCGGAGTACAGATAGTTTCAAAGCGTTTTTCTAAAAACTATGTTTTCCAAGTTGATAACCAAGATATCAAAAAAACGGCTCAGTCGATCGGTTTGAAATTTTAACACAACTTTTCTCAGATATATTCTTTGAAATATTAATCGAAGGAATAAGATTTTGGATAATTATTTCTATTTTTATCTTTGAATTTTACGTAGCATAATACCTGTTATAAACCCAATAAAATAATTTAAAGAGTTTTTTTATTTGAGCTACATCGAAGAAATCGTGATTATCATCAAAATCGTAGTCATGGCAGAAGCACCAGATCAATATTTTACAATTCATCAGGTCCATTATAAAATTTGATGTTTCCACTAAACTTATCAATACGTTTCAACTCCTTAAAAGTTTAGGTGTATACTGTGCCTTCTATTAATAACTTTTATACCCAATTAATAATTATAATACGATAAACGTCAATAGAAAAAATGTAAGAATTAAAATATAAAAAATTGCAATTTTTTCAATATGTTAATTAGATTGTTATATACGAAATAAAAATATCCAGTAAATTTTCTCCATATATAATTTTACGGGAAATATGCCCATTTGTTATAAATTATTAAATTTGATTGATCTTCTTTTCTCATGTAGTAACGTGAAAAATGCTTCCAGTCCTAAATTTTTACGCGAATCGTATACACGTAAACATACTAGTTACATCTAAGTGGATTCATATGTATGTTATATATAAAAAAAGAAGTATCTTAATTATAAAACAGTTATTATGAATTGTAATACGAGTCTGTCCAGCCATTCTATCCAATCGTTTTGATTAATTTTACTTCTAAATTATATATAAATCTCAAAATAATAATTGTGACCCTGAAAAAAAAAAAAAAAAAACAAAATTGTCAACAAAATCTAAAAGAATTAAAACAGGTAATTCTCAAAGATAATTGTATGTGATAAGAATTATATGTAAATCAATTGGAAAATGTATTTTTTGAGCTAATATTCAACTTTCAACTCAATCAAACCGTTTAGAATATATAGCTCCTGAATTAAATCAATTCAATAATGCTATTTTCATTAAAATGCTGATATATAGTGAATTTTCGATTTTGATGAAATGCTGCTTGTACACGTTGAAATCAACTATTATGGACATTCCAAACAGGAATAATAATTGTAACAGATGTATAGTAGGGAACCATAAAGCCAGAACGGAGATAATTTCATCATTAAAAATTATATTTTGACCAAATATGTCTTAAACTTTTTGAAAAGTCCATACTTTTTGAGAGACCCACGATTAATAATATCAATTTAACATAATACATGTTTATAAACGATTTTTCACGAAAATATTGAGAGTCTTACCTTTATTTTATTGAAAAACATGTAGCTTATTTTGTAGAAAATTTTTTTCTATACATTTGTTACGTCAAATTTCTTGTTATGTCTAGCTGTTTTCTTTTCGATTTTTTTCATATCCTTTATAATAACAAAGTTTTAGAAGAACCGTTTGTAGCCCAATATAAGCAACTTCTGTATCGTATGATAATACAAAGTTTCTACAAAATAGAATGAACAATTCACGAGATATTGGTGAAAAACAGTCACTTTCGAGCGCTGTGTATTCCGTCAACGGTAATTCATAGGTGAGATGTTTCTACAATGGGATCCTCTTAAATACTTCTGGTATCTCCTGGGTGGAAGTTGATATGTTAGATCTAAATCTGACCATCGCGAACACTACTTATATTTTCTCCAAAAATATTTGAATATTCTTTCTCTAGCTCTACGTATTCGCTTGAATGAATGAGTCATCACCATACTGATTTTCTTTCTTACATGAGGGGATGTATTAAATGTAGTTCAGGAAATCCCAAACATCAAGATATATAAACATTTTTGTAATAGTAGCAAAACTATATGTTTTAACAGACAGGAACATAATACTTCCGATATAGCTCCGAAAAAAATTTAAAATTGGAAAAATGATATCAACACGTTTTAAAATAAAATATGAACTAAAATATTGAACCAAAATAACCAAATCTTTTTTTTTTTTTAATTTAACATTCAAAACTCTCACCGCTTTTTTGCATTGTCATAATTATGATTATACTAGAAATATTTTACGACTATCACTATTTATCATTTTTTTACATGTTAATTAAAAAATAGTTTCTATTTCTGGTGCATATTTCAACAAAAGAGTGCTGTTCTATTTGATTAAATGTAATAAAATTTAAAATATTCACGAGAAAATATAAATGGTTTGAATTTTGATGTTTAACAATCGTGTTCAATCAAATCACACCAAGTGAGTGGTATTATTCAGAATCAATGAGTTCCATAAACTTGAAAAATAATACATTTCATATAAAACCATTTTTTAACATATATATTTAAATTAAATCAGTGGCGTTACTTTCATTAGTACTTATGATTTTAAGAAATTTCAAAATTTTTCTATTACTGAAACCAGTCCTGGTGTACCAACTCAACGTTTAATATTTACAATTTATAAAAAATGAACTTAAAAGTAAACCATCTATTAAATTAAAAAGTTCTATAAATAATTTCCTTGTTACCTAATTACTTTCCTCAGTCGACGCCAATCAAACAATTTTTAGGACAAGATTGGCATCGACTTCTATAACTAATTTCCTTTTGATCAATTATCTTTCGAAATCTTTGCCAATATTATTCTTAGCTAAAAAATTTTTGGGTCGGCTTCGACTATGAAAGGTAATTGGTAAGGAGAAAATTATTAATAGAAGATTTTAATTTAAAATTGATTTTTACTTTTTAGTTTACTTTCTTGAAGACGGTTCTTTTCGTTTTGGAAAATCACTAAAAATTGTTTTTGCTCCTTCTGCCTCCCTAGGGCCTTCAGATACTGGTTTATAGTACCCTATCATGATACTACCTTTGAGATATCTTCTTTACAACAAAAGAGGAATCATTAAAATCGGTTCATAAACGACGAAGCTATCCTCGATCACACTTAAAAAAATATATACACGGTGGAAATGGCAAACCTCCTTTTTGAAATTGGTTAATAAACTTGAGTTAAAGCAGTTCGGAGTTTATGATGCTTTAAGATATAAGATTTATCTTAATGCTAATTATAAATTTTTACTTAACGAAATGTA